>CAUYRH010166030.1:0-49123 GCA_963574655.1 Perodicticus potto | reverse complement strand
TTGAGGCTCTGTCTCAAAGAAAAAAAAAGAAATGAAACCTCAACTAGAAGGAACACAGGAAAAAATGACGATGGATAATATGTTCAGACAAACAGCAAATTAAATGGAAGACATTTTTTAAAGGATTTTTTGTTGCTGCAGTTTGGCCTTGGCCACCCTTGGCATATGGGGCGGGTGCCCAACTCCCTGAGCCACAGGCATTACCTACAGGATTTTTTTCTTTTTAAGAAGAAAGTAAAAATATATTTGAAAGGAAGTTATAGAAAAACAAATAGGCAAGGAAGATGTAACATATGCATAATAGGGTTTCCTGAAAAGAAAAATGAAAGCAATGGAACAACATATACTAAAACTAATAATTTTTTTTCTGAAATAAAAAAGCTTCAAATTACAGGTTGCAGAGACACACATGTACCTGAAAGAACAAACCTAGATGACCAAAAGCTGGCAATGGTGACATGAATTGTAATGCCAGTGCTGGGGCCATGTACAAATGAGCCAAAGATGGTCTCTGTAACCTGGGCTCTTTGTTGTTTACTCCTTTAGAGTAGTCTGGGACCCATTAGCTGAAAAGCCCACTGGCACCAACCTCAGATTTTTACACATCCACTTGTTTTAAATTTAGCCCGAATAAACAGACTTTCAGCTGTTTAGAGCCTGTTTACTTTGCATACCTTGTGGAACTGAACCACATATCTGCTAGCCATAAATAAGATAAACCACAAAGCTATGAAGACGCCAAGCCACTGCTAACTTTCAAGAGATTTCTGACTCACAGACTCCCTGACATGCTGCTCAGCAAGGTCACCTAGACATTAAGTATCCCCGGGATTTCCATTTCCCGTCTAGGTGGTGGCATCTGCACATTTGTCCTTGGAAGTTCTCTTGCTATGAGGGACTTTCCACTCAACCCCCATTCAAACCTATCAAAGTACAACCTGTGTACTACTGCCACCTGATGGTCACATCTTTTACCTTGCTCAACCCTGAAATTTTTTTTTTTTTTTTTTTGAGACGGAGTCTTCTCTCTTTATTGCCCTCTTGGCATCACAGCTCACAGCAACCTCCAACTCCTGGGCTTAGGTGATTCTCTTGCCTCGGCCTCCAGAGCAGCTGGGACTACAGGCGCCCGCCACAACGCCCGGCTTTTCTGTTTTGCAATTCCTCCGAGGCTGGGTTTGAACCCGCCACCTTCGGTATATGGGGCCGGCACCTTACTCGCTGAGCCACTGGCGCCGCCCTCAACCCTGAAATTTTTTAACTGACTATAGTCCAGTACAACATCCCACCATTATAATGCTAGCTAGTTCCAACAGAAACCCTACTTCTCCTTCAGGGTTGAATTGGACACAATTATCAGTTGGTTACAGAGTTACCCACCTGGTTAATCACACTCCCTTCCAGCTTGAAACAAGCTGTCCTCATCATGAACTTTATCCAAGGGTAAGGTTGTGTATTGCTTAGAAGTTTGGCACACAGTTATTACCAAAAAGACAAGAAGTACATGGAGAAGTAAGGCATAAACATCCTAGCTCAGTTTGGGCCTTTGTCCCAGGACATAGCCCTCTCTGCCTCAAGGGTTGATTTTCTGGTACTGTTTCAAAGTCTTCGGGAGACTACACACCACATCAATCTATGAACAGTGAGCTCTTAAACTTCCTAGTCAATCTTGGTGTTTCACTCTCTCTCCATATCTGTTACAAGTAACAAAAGGTTAGGCAAAGATGTGTCTGCCAAATTCTAAGAGTGGGTAGCAAAACAAATTGTAATTAAATACAAATCAACTGAGACTTGATTGTTAGAATAATCTTATGCTATAGAGGTAAACTCTTAGTGAAGATATAGTCTGTAAAAAATCTTAAAATTCAGTATGATTTTGCTTTTAATATAATACAAAAATTGGTGTACATATATATATACACACATGTAGCAAATGGTATAAAATATAGTTGTTAGGTGAGTTATGAGAGAATATAACCTACCTCATATTAATGCTTTATGTAAAGAATGTAGAGTATTACATAGGATATGCAAATTATAGTTTAATTATACATATCTATAGAGCTTTACACCCCAGAAGCAAAGAATCAGTGTTTTATCAATTTGACAAGCTAAGAACATGCTCTAGTTTAGCTCTCCAATACCAAATCATAGACAGTACTACATATGTTCCAATAGTGGAGTAGATACAAGAATGATAACATTATGAGTAATTTCTATAAGACATAAGTGAGGTGGGATAAGATTCAAGATGAAACCTTGGCTCAGTGCCATAGCACAGTGGTTACCAGCACCGGCCACATGCACCGAGGCTGGCGGGTTCAAACCCAGCCTGGGCCATGACAACTGCAACAAAAAATAGCCAGGCATTGTGGCAGGCGCCTGTAGTCCCAGCTACTTGGGAGGCTGAGGCAAGAGAATCACTTAAGCCCAAGAGTTTGAGGGCTCAGTCTCAAAAAAAAAAAAAGATGAAGCCTCAAACACAAAAAAGATCGCTGCGGTAAGTGAGAATGGCTTCAGGGTACCTTAGAGAGTAGATATATGAGATAAAATCATATTTAATAAATCAGATAAAACAATAGAATCAGAGTAGTTGCGATTAGTTGCTACAAAGAACCTATCCTTATTACAAGCAGTTAAAAGATGCAATAAAGTTAAATGTAAAAAATAGTGAAACAAAAAAAATGTAAGAAAGTTGATTATGAAAAGATAACCATTTGGAAAATTCAAGTTTTAGTTAATTATAGTCATGAAAAAATCTTTTTTTTTTTAATTTTTTTTTTTTTTTTTTTGGCCAGGGCCAGGTTTGAACCTGCCACCTCTGGTATATGGGGCTGGCACCCTACTCCTTGAGCCACAGGCACTGGCCCCATTTAGAATTTTTTTTTTTTTTTTTGTAGAGACAGTTTATCACCCTGGGTAGAGTGCCGCGGCGTCACACAGCTCACAGCAACCTCCAACTCCTGAGCTTAGGCGATTCTCTTGCCTCAGCCTCCCCAGTACCTGGACTACAGGCGCCCACCACAACACCTGACTATTTTTCTGTTTTTGCAGTTTGGCCAAGGCCGGGTTTGAACCTGTCACCTTTGGTATATGGGGCCGGTGCCCTACTCAATGAGCCACAGGCCATGAAAAAAATCTTTAAGAATAAAAAATAAGATGTAGCCGCAGGAATAGGGCAGATGAAAATTGAGGACAAATGTTAGGTAAATATTATGCAAATTTATTTGACACTGCAATATAATTAGTTTTTGGAGAAATATTACCAAAACCGGTTCGTGAAAAAGCCAGTTTTTTTTTTTTTCAAATTAGTATGTGTACAAATTTTTAGGTTACATTGTTCCCACTTCCAAGGTAAAGTTCAAGTTGTAGAAGAGCACCTCAGGGGTTGTGCTGAACACTCTCCCACTGTGCACATTAGGTGAGATCCCACCAATTGCCCTCCTGCCAATCGCCTTCCCCCTTCCTTATCCCTCCCTCTTGCTAGCAGTACTACATATTTGTGTGGAAGAGAGGTACCAAGCCTTCAAGGAACATTTTATAAACTTATTTAGATAAAATGGGGGAGGGGAGGTCCCATCACACCCCAAGGGAGACAAACAATAATTTGGGAAATAATAACTAAAGATTCTCCAGAATTGAGAAAAATAGAAATATGCAGATTTAGGAAGCATAAGAAATTTCAAGGAATTTAAAAGAATTACACATTAAAACACATCATCATTGTAAAAGTGAAGATTGCCGAAAAGAATCTTAAGAGCAGTCACAGAGGGCAGCGCCTGTAGCTCAAAGGAGTAGGGTACCAGCCCCATATGCCAGAGGTGGCGGGTTCAAACCCACCCCTGGCCAAAAACTGCAAAAAAAAAAAAAAAAAAAAGCAATCTCAGAGAAATACTAACTACCTACAGTGAAAGGACAAATTGACTACCAGTTGACCTCTCATAGACAAAATAGAAACCAAAGTATGGTGAAATAATATCTTCAGAGTAAAAATGAGAGAAAATAACTATATATTTGCTAAGTTGTCATTCAAGAAGTGAGCCAAAATAATTTCCAGAGCAGCAAATCAGTTTACTGCCAACAGTTCCTTTACTAAAAGAACCTCTAAAACAGTAGTTCTTTACATTGCTTGCACATATATTGGAATCAACAGGGGAGCTTTAAATACATGTTTATGTCTGGGTCCCACCCTATTCTAATTGAATTAATCTAGGCTGTGGCTGTAACAAGGTCCCTTCTACCTGTCACAAAGATGTTATCAGAGAAGGTCACAGGGGGAGTTAGGGCTTTCATCACCTCTGAACATTAATAAATACCCCTCCTATGGGTTCAGGTGGAGCCACATTAGATTCTTCTTCCTCTCTGATAGACTGGTGTCATAGGAGTCTAGTTAGAAGTTTCCACGCCCACTCAGCAGTAACCAAACCACCTTCTCTCTCATTCAGGGTGGTTTCAGTAGAAACCCAGTTGGAAACCGTGACTTCAACCTTCACCTGGCAGTAACAAGGCAGGGTCCGTATTTCCCCCCAGTGTGGAGTCAAAGGAGGCTTACTAAACAGATTTAAATAAAATTTAAGTATTTAAATTTAAATATTTAATTGATTCCGGAATATCCAAAATATTCAGGAATCAATGAAAAATCTTGCTTTATAGTCCAAGTGCAGTGGCTCATGCCTGTCTGTAATCCTAGCACTCTGGGAAGCCAAGGCGGGTGGATTACATCAGCTCAGGAGTTGGAGACCAGTCTGAGCAAGAACAAGACCCCATCGCTACTGAAAAAATAGGAAAACTAGCCCAGCACTCTGGAAGGTGCCTGTAGTCCCAGCTGCTTAGGAAGCTGAAGCAAGAGGATTGTTTGAGCCCAAGAGTTTAAGGTTGCTGTGAGCTATGATGCCATGGCAGGGTGACAGAGTGAGACTGTCTCTAGACAAAAAAAATCTTGCATTATAACAAGAACTATGAAAATCTCAACTTTAATGAGAAAAGACGATCAGTAAGCACCAACACTGAGATAACACAGATGTTAGAATTATCTGTCAAGGAGTTTTATAAACAGCCATCATGAATTGCATCAATAAGCAATTGCAAACACACTTGAAACAAATGAAAAAATAGAAAGTCTCAGCAAAGAGAAAATATAAATTAAAACCAAATGGAAATTTTAGAACTGAAAAATACAACAACCAAAATAAAAAACTCAATGGATGGGTGCAGCAGCAGAATGCAGATGATAGAGGAAAGAACAAATGAAGATAGAACAATAGCACTTACCTAATCTGAAGAACAAAGAGAAAATAGACTTTAAAAAATAAATAGAATCTCATTGGCATGTGAAATTATAACAAAAGAGCTAACATCCCTGTCATCACAGATAAGTAAGAAGATAGGGCTGAAAAAGCCCTTGAAGAAATAATGCTATCACTTTTTCAGGCATCTCCACAACTTTTTGCAGAGAAAACACTCCCACAATCAGCAGGATGCAGAAAAGGCTTTCCAAGAGTTTATTGAATTTCAAGTGACGCAGGGACTTTCACACCACAAGAAGAGACAAACATTTCTCATTGGCAACAATGTGTTGATTGTAGTGGTTCCTTTTTTGATTAATAAAGATATGTTTGAGCCTAGTTATGGTGATTTAAAATTCATGGTCCAAAACCTCAATTATTATTACACCAACCTAATATCTGATAGTTGTCAGAGCAAGAAGTTTACCAAGAACAAAGAGTGACATTACATAATGATAAAGGATCATCATCCAAGAAGACGTCATAATTTTAAATGTATAAGTCCCTCAAAACAGTGCTACAAAATAAGTGAGGCAAAAACTAATAGAAATAGACCAAGTCACAATAACAGTTTGACATCAAAACCCTTCTCTCAGCAATTGGTAAAACATCTAGACATAAAATCAGCAAGCATTGATCAATCAGCATTGAAAAACTCAATGCCATTTACCAAAAGAAAGTAATGTGCATTTATAAAACACCCAACAACAGCAGAAAACACATTTTTTTCAAACATCAATGAACTGTTTATCAAGATAGATCATATTCTGAGAGTAACAAAATAAACCTCAACACATGTAAAAGAATTGAAATCATACACAGTATGCTCTGACCTTCATTGACTCAAACTAGAAATAAAATACGAGATAACAGGCAAATCTCCTCCAAACATCTGGAAACTAACAACACATTTGTAAATAATCCATTGGTTGAACTAGAAGTCTTAAGGAAATAATAAAATACGAACAAATGAATGAAAACAATGTTTCAGTAACCCATTACCTAATCAACTAATTAAAGGAGTAACTTTTTATTAAGGGATAAAAATAATGTTTTTAAATTATGATTTATTTCTGAATTTGAATATTCCTTTAATATTTTTTGATGATTCTAGTTGCTACTACTACACTTGAGCAGTTTCTTAGAAGGGAAATGGGTTGTGTTAAAGTCGCTATTAAAACAATATAATTAGCAATTTTACTCAAAGAGGAAAGAAAAAATTTCATGGAATAAATGTTTAACATAAATTATTTATTTTTATTATATTACTATTCTGTCCAAACATCACTGGCCCATCAAGAGAATACGTAGACATGTGCAAGAGTAATAGAATTCCATCCGCTCTGATATTTTGCCAACTTCCAGTCATATAAAAACCATAGCTTTACATATAGTTTTCATTTTTGTTATTCTGAACGTGTATTTGTGGAAATAAGCAGATATATTTAACAATCTGTAACTGGATTGTATCTTTTAAGTATTTAGACACATGATATGTCAATTTCCGTTTCTTGCCTTGCCCTGGGCCCAGCAAACATGAGAAGCGGGCCTGGGCCTAACCTCCGTGACCCTCAGAACCGCAGCTTTAATTCCCAAAAAAGGAAGATAACACTCATGAGCTCAAGGGTTTGGAGTGAACCTGCCACCTGGTACGTAAAGGGTGCTGAGTACTTAGGCTAAGTTCCCTTCTCTTCTGAGGAGAAATCTGTGTTTAAGACGCGTTCAGAGGGTTTTGTTTGTTTTATTCTTGCCTAGTGGCTTGCTTGCATGCTTGCTTTTTTAGTTTGCAAGGGAGACAAATGTGTTTGAAACTCAGGGGTAAGAAAGTGGTTGAAAACACAAGGAAGGGAGAAAGATGTGTGATGGGGCCGGGTGGGATGGGCTTTGGTGGTGGGACCGGAGAAGTGGAATCCCCATCCACCCGCGCAGGAAATGCTCCAGCGATTGGAGGTGTGTGTGCTTGTGTGTGCCTGTGTGTGAGGAGGGGATTAGCTCCGACTCTTGCAGACACCATCGCGCATGACGAAGCTACTTCCCCTCACGCGGCGCAAGGCGCACACGCGCGATCTACGGCCACGCCCGCACACACTCAACACACACAGGGCATTCGGGGGTCCGGTTGCCATGGCGAGCAGGAGCGCGTAAGCCCAGCCGCCCCTCCCGCCCCCGGCCGAGCCCAGTCACCTTCCACTCTGATTGGTCGCTGCTTCCTCATTATGCAAATAATTTGCGTGGAGTCGGCGGCCAGCTGCCTGACGTCATCAAGCACTGGGGCTGGGGCTCAGGGCTTTGCTCCGGGAGAGCGCGGGCGGGAGCCCAGAGAGCGCCGAGCGCGGACCTCGAGCCAGACCCCAGCGTCCCGCCACCTCCGCCCGGGCCCGCCCCGCCCCGGCCCCGCCCCTTTCCAGCCCGCCCCACCCCCTCTACGCCCCTCCACCCGGACCCCGCCCCCTGTGCAGCCCTCCGCCCTCGCCGCCCGGGCCCCGCCCCCTCCCCCTGGCCCTCGCCACCGGTCCAGGGAGGGGACGGCGGGACAGGCGGGACCGGTGGGACCGGCGGGAGGGCGGACCGGGCGGTGATATGGCCGCGGCGCCCGGAGGGTCAGCGCAGCCCGCCGGCCCCGGCCCGCGCCTGGGTTTCAGCACCGCGGACAGCGGCATCGGTATGAGTGGGCTGAACCCGGGTCCTGCCGTGCCCATGAAGGACCACGACGCCATCAAGCTCTTCGTGGGGCAGATCCCGCGGGGCTTGGACGAGCAGGACCTCAAACCGCTGTTCGAGGAGTTCGGCCGCATCTACGAGCTGACGGTGCTGAAGGACCGGCTCACCGGCCTCCACAAAGGTGCGCGGGGTCAGCCCAGCCTAGCCCAGCCCCAGTCCGATTAGAGTGTGGACCGGCCCCAACCCTACCTCTACCTAAAGCCAGTCCAACACCAGTCTAATATCAGCTCCACCTGCTCCCCAGATCACAGAGCCCTCCACCCCGAATTTTCTCTCTGACACCCTCCTTCTGATCATCACTCTGGTCTCCTAACATGTTCGCCACTCTAACCTCCAAATGCCTACCCTCCACCTCTCACATCTCAACAGTAGCTTTCAGTCGGACCTCTCCACCCTCCCTCCCATCAGACATCCCAAATCCTGGAATTTGTAAACTTATTCCACCATCTGGACCTTTAATACTCTCAATCTCCCAAACCCTGGGCCCAGGTATTCCAGAATCCTCCATCTGGTGCCACCCCACTGAGGCCTAACCACCCACACCCATATCTTGAACTTGCACCTCTCCTTCTGGACTCCAAATCCAGCCAACCCCCAAAGCCTTCTTTTGACTCTCACACTGCCCTCCTAAAGCCTCACAGTCCCAAACTCTCTCCTTCTTCAGAAGACTGGCCTGTCTAACTCACAAAATCCAATTCAGCTCTCAAGAAGCTCTTAGTTCCAAATGCCCCCTCACATGCTTGACCATAACCCCAATCTCTCCTTTGCCAGAATCACAGCACTCTCCACCTCTTCTAATTACAGTCCAGAAGCCTAACCTCAGCTGAAACTCCCACCTCCCTTTGTCCCCTTCATCTTAGATTTCCCCCCCGCTGAATCTACACTTCTCTCACCCTCTAGTCCCCCTGTTCCTGTGTCTCTTCTTTGCTCCTCCCCAATCCTCTTTATGGCCTCCTGCTTTCCCTCCCTCAAAGGTTGGTCCCAGACCAGAGCACTCTCAGGGCAGGGCAGGCTGAAGATGCAGAAGGGGATCTTCTCCCTGCCCTTGCTAGAGAGACAGAGGCACCACAATCCTGTCCAGCCACACCCCTTTCTTCCTGTAGAGAGAGGGAGGAGGCTTGTTTACATGCAGGAAAGGCTGTCCAAGCTAGGCTGGAGTAAGAGAGCCATAGTCACATGTCATACATGGGCAAGAGAAGGAGAAATGATTTGAGGAGAAACACCTTTATCTCCTCACCACAACCATCCTGCTGTGGTTTTATGTTTTTGGTGGGGAAGGGTCACTATCCTTTGTGGTCTTCATAAGAGAGGAGTGGCGGGCCTTGGTTAATAGCTAAAAGTACATCTTAAGGGGTGAGAGCTAGAATCAGACTGCCACTTCTTTTCAACTTGGAGGCCTTTGGGGGGGTCCTTGGTACATTAATGTAGGGGCTTCAGGAAAATGCCCATAGAAGGGCTGGGGAAATCTGGGTAGGGGTACAGCTTCTACACTTTGGAGTAGGGTTACATAAAAGAGGGTATGAAAGGACAACATCACACCATCCAGATGTCTTCCAATGCAGTTCAGCTGCTGCCTGTCTGTCCATTCATACATAGCAAGTTATTTTGTAGACATTTATTTCAGTAAGTACAAAGCTAATCATTGTAGGTCATCTATTACAATAAGGGAAGTGTACAGAATACCTTTAATTCTCACTTTTCTTACTCAAACACTATCAGAATCTTTGAACTCTTCCCTCATCCTTTCTCTCTCCATTTAGCTTTAATTTTTACAGTTTTTTCATTCATCTGTTCCTCAAACCATGCTTCTCTGTCTTTCCTTCCTTTTGTTCTTTCAATCCTCTATCCCAAGTAGTCCATAGGAGGCTTCTTAAGGCAAAAACTAGACCCCTGAGCCTTTCAGACAGGCACTCCTCCCCAGTTCTGATGTCAGATGATGACTTGGTGGCAAAAGACAGAGCAGGGATGTAAGGGGAATCAGGTGTTTGGTGATTTATTACCAAACCAACCTGCAACTCTCCAAGGGAAGTGTTGCCTTGCAAGATGATTGCAGAGGGTCTCAAGTCAACATCTTCCCCACTTTCTCCCCAACAACCATGACATGTAAAAGCTAGAATCACTCATTTTCCTTTTGATGGCTGGGTATTGAAGAAGGCAGCAACAATGCTTTGAATACAAGTCTGGGAGTTAGGAAATTCCAAACCTTCCCCTGCCACTGACACACACTCCGGGCTTCAATTTTTCTGTTAATATGATGAGAGTTTGACTCAGGAGTTCTCTAAGATCCCTTTAACTCAGTGAATGGCAGGTAATCCATCCATCTTAAGGGAGACAGCCACATAGAAGACACCAGAAAAAATGTTCCCATTTTCCTTTCTAGCCTGCTGAGGTCTAAGTGGAAAACTGCACTAAGTTCCTTGTGGATTCCCACATCCACTTTTTCCTCCTTCAGTCCATCTCCCTCCTATACTCAGAAGGCTCTTTCTGAAAACACAGATCTTATCATATCACAGTTGCTCTTTGGAAAAAGTTGGAAATCTAACTGAAGCCTTAATTCCCACATATCTCACTAACCACTCTGCCCCAGTTCACCAGCTTCCAACCATGGTAGCCCTTCTGTCCACTTCTCCAATACACCAAGTCTTCACATATGCTATTCTCTCTGCCTGAAATAATCACCACCCCTTTTTAAACCTGGTTCTTGAGGACTCAATGTTCTTGTTCTTAAGGACTCGGAGTTTTCTTTGAGACATTTCCCAAGCCTTTGGACTCACTTATGTGCCCCTCATGATGAGTTATCCAATCATGAGGGCAGGGAATGTGCCCATCTTGTTACCATTCTACTCCCAGGTCCATCATAATACACGACCATAATGAGTGTTCAATACATTTTTCTGAATGAATGTGTAATTGGTGAGATCCCTGCTTTAGTACTTCCTTACAGCCTATAGTTTCTAAGACTGAACAAAAAGAGAGAGCCTAGCCCTTTACCTCAACCAAGACCCCTCTCCACTCCATATCTGCTGGCCCTTTTAGAGAGCCAAATTTGGGGTACAATAAACCTTTAAGAGGCCCTATCTTGAAGCGCTAGGAAGAGTTGATAGATCAATCTCCTTGAATGGGATTAGGAGGTCCCTGGAAACTCCTACCTATGGGAGGCCCTTCAACCAGTCCCATCTTCCAATCCTCAAATCAGTCCATTCCCCAGCTTCAAACTTAGGGGAGGGGATGTGTTGGGACCCCTGGAGTTGTCCCCCAACCCTTCTCTTTCTCATGCCCCCTCCCATCTGAAACTGAGTTGAGAAGGAATTAAAGCTGATCCTAGGAGACTCCATGGTCTGAAGCCAAAACATAAGGGGGAGTCTGTGTTAAGGATGAAAGTAAAGCTGCTTAGGGAGGTTTAAGCCCAACCAGACTTATGGCTGGAGTGGGAAGGGAGATACGGGATTGTATGAGCATATGACTGGGTGTGGGTACATATGTTCCCTGGGCAGGAGGCCAGGAGCAAAGGAAGGAGCCAGAGCCTGTGACATAGGTCCTAAGGTACATAAATCCCCTCCCTTCACAGAAGGTGGGAGGCAGAGAAGGCTTCTCAGACGTAGGGTCCTTGTTTAAAAGAAAGTGTGCCCTTAAGTTTGGCAACTTAATGGGGTCTTTCAAAGAAGAGTACTTGGGGGTTTCAGGAAACCCCCTGAGCCAGCCTCTTCCTCTTCAGGCTGTGCCTTCCTCACCTACTGCGCCCGGGACTCTGCTCTCAAGGCTCAGAGTGCGCTGCACGAGCAGAAGACCCTGCCAGGGGTAAGTCCTCCAGGGTTGGGGGTGGGAATTATCTCAGGCTGGGGACAGTGCCCTATATGCATGCCAAAGCAGCATGTGGGGGCTGGGTTGGGACCAAGAATGAGAAGCAGAGTCATTTTTCTTAGAGAAGGCTCAGCTGTGCCCCAAGAAGCTATAAGTTCTTAGTTACACTCAATCTTCTGGCTCAAATAAATGGGCTTAAGACCCTTGGTCCAGGTGTTCCACCTCATCTTTTAGCAGAGGCATCTTTTAGAAGTATTGTAGGCTAAGCTAGAATTTGTTAAAATCATGGCTTCAGGTGTCATTTGTCACTGTTGTGATTGTGTATGCACACTCCTGTATGCAGTAAAGGCTCTATAAGGCTAGCACCCCATTTTCTCCAATCCTACAGTCCTTGATGGCACTTCCCTCTGGTTCTCTTCCTAAAATAGTTTTTTGGGGGAATGTGCCTTAACTTACCAAGATTGTCTTCCTTCTACACTGCAAACAGTTGACTAAAATTAGGGGAGACCTACATCTATGGGCAGCAAGGTTTATAGGCGCCAGTGGTCCTGGTCTGGTCTTGGCTAGTGGATAATCACTGAACAAAAGGAAAAGTGGGACCCACTGACCAAGCAGTAGAAAGAAATAGTGATTGTTAGGAACTAGCATGGGTTTACCAAGAGTGAGTCATGCTAGTTTTTCTCTTGTCCATGGAGTGTTATGTCTAGAACAGAGCACAATTCAAATACCACAGGCAAGCCAGACTCAGGACTATGTCCAGTTCTAGGCTGCAGATTTAAAAGAATCATTTGCCTGCCAAAAAGAGACCAAGTTGATGTAAAGATACAAAATAAATCATGGAATTATAGGGTGAAGGAATTAGGGATATTTAACTAGAGAAGAGCGTTTTAGTGGGACTGTAATAGGGAGTCCCACAAAACTCCCTATCCAGTGACAAATGACACCTGAAACCACTCCTTAATAATAACATAATAATTGAGAATACTGGTTGTTGAGTCTCACAGTACTGGATTTAAATGCCAGCTTTGCTATTTATCAGTTTCATTTCTACGTCTCTGGATATATTAATCAGATTCTTGACCTTTAATTTCCTTGATCTATAAGAAGTAAGTTATACTAACACCTAGCTCATTGGGCTATAGTGAGGATTAATTGAGGCTTAGCAAGTACCTTGGACAGAGTAAGATCCCAATAAGTGTTACTGTTGGGATGCAGGTAACTGCCTTCAGATTCTGAAGAGGGATCTGGTTTTCTGAGTGGCCCCAGAAGGCAAGATCAGGATCAGTGAATATTAAAGAACAGACAGGGATATCAGGTCAGTGTAAAGAAGTTACTTCTCTGAATTGTAGCTGCCCTGCAATGGAATTAGCTTTGCCAAGAGGGGATCAAGCTGTTGATGGGGTGTCAAATTTTAGAAACAATCTTGGTAACTGAAACAACTTAAACCTTACTCTTGGGGACTCAGTGCAAAATGTCACCAACTCACCACCATTACTGTACATGCAGGCTCTAGAGTCTGACAGACCTGGGTATAGATCTAGGCCCCACCACCCATTAGCTCTGCAACCTTGGACGAGTCTTTACCTCAAGCCTTAGTTTCCACATCTGTAAAGTTGAACTCAGGGTTTTTTAAATAATTAAATGAGCTAAGTCATGTAAAGTCCTTAGTACTCTTCTTGGCAGAAATAAGCACTCAATGTGCTACTAGCTAGTGGTAGTAGTAACAAGTAACAGCAGCATCAGTAGGAGTAGTAGCAGAAGTCATTCATCTAACCATGGGAACAAATGACTTCTGCTGCTAGAACTGAGAGTCAATGAGACAGCTGTAATGTTCCATGTGGGAAACAGCACGGGAAAGGTGCAGAGACAGAAGGAGCAGGTGAATGTGAAACGGGGCTGGGACTATGTGGGAGGCCCATGTGACCACAAGGCACACTGGGGAGATCTATAGAGAGCACAAGTTGAATAGGAAACTTTGAACCCCAGCCTGAGGAGATTGGGCTTTTTACAGAAAGCAAATAGGAGGCACTAAAAAAAATTTTTTTAGATGAACTTTGGGAGAAAAAAAATCCTCTCTTCCATAAACCACAGGACTCCACTAGATGAGGGATGACTGGAAAGCTCGGTGATGCTGAGAATCCCTAAGACAAGGGCTATGAAGACCTAGAGTACCGGGAGGGCTTCAGGGCTAGAAAAGCAACATAGTAGTAACTAACATTTATTAGTACCAGTGTTCCTAGCATTTTACATGTATTAAGTCACTTAATCCTCTATGAGGAAGGTATTATTGCGGTTATTGGCATTACTAGTTTACAGATGAGACATGAAAATCAAATGACTTGCCAAGGTCACAAAGCTACTAATGGGAAGACCTGGACTTTGAGCCCATTTAGTCTGACTCCAGAGCTCATTCACTTAACAACTGCACTGGTACCTGAGCCAACTTTGTGACAGAGAGAGGTCTCAGGTCTGGAAAGAATGATGACTGAGAACATCTTCCCACTCCCACCTTTCCATCTTCAGACTCCAGTGTGGCCTAGCTTCCTCTGCTACCACCAGGATTGGCTTTATTCACCCTCCCCAGGTTAACAAAGTGAAAATTAATATTTAATTATTCCCATAAATGAAAATCAATGGCTGCGTTGGCCAGCCCTAACAATGTCCGTGCCATCAGTCTTTGCTCTGGGCCTGCCAGGGGCAGTACAACTTTAGTCATCTGGCCTTAGGCCCAGCAGCAGGGAAGGAGGAGGGTGCCCAGCTCTCTGCAGCCCTGGGTCCTGAGCACAGCTGCCACCTGTTGGAGAAGCAGGGACAAGATTTCAGTCTGAGCTCTTGTCATAGTCAGGCAGGACTGCCACCATGGGACCAGCAAAGGCTGGGTCAACTGCCAAAGAGAAAGCCTGGACTCCCAGGGGAAATTTCATGGGATCTGATGGGCTGAGACCACCTCTTGGCCCCTCTCCACTTGCTCCTGCCAATTTCCATCACCTATCAAAGCTTGGCATCTTACTTGGGCTTCCTTCAATCCTAGGGCTCTGTCCCACCTGGCTCCCATCGCCTGCAGCCTCTTCCCCATGAAGCTGGAGCTACTTCTTTTAGCCTCATTTTAGGCTCCAGAATCCACCTGAAGAGGGTGAGGCCCAACTTCAGTTCCACTTCAGAGGGTGTCCCCTTCTTTGTCTGCCTCTCTGTTTATGACCTCCTTTGCTTTGAGAAGCTATCCATTCAAACACTGTGAAGGAAGCAGTAGGGGAGCATATTTGCTTTTGCCCTGCACAAAACAGCTTGGATAGAGACGTCAAATAGGGGCCAAAATCCGGTCATGGTCTATTGACCAAGCCAAGCACATTTGGGTGCTGTGTCCATCCAGAGGAAAGGACACACATTTTCTAATTTATCCCCAGTGTTGGGGGAGTGCCATTTTGTAATTCATGCAAAGGCACTGTGTGTGCTAGCAACCACTCAGTGGATGAGTCTCAGTCTTTGCCCTCAAGAAGTTTCCAGCCCAGGAAGAAGCTTCACTGGGGTTTACATCTGAGCATGTAAAAGAAGCAGCAGGAGTGGGGAGAGAAAGACGCTAGCTGAACTGAATCATGATCACATCTCACCATATTTGAGGCCTAGAGACCAAGGCCATTTCTGGAATTCTAGAGATAATGTGAAAAACAGCAGGGAAGGTGTCCAGCAGATGGCTGAGGCTCCATGTGAGTGGAGAGTATTGTGCATGTTGGGCAGCAGAGAAGGCAAGAAAGACTCACACTTCAGCCGCCAGTCTTGGAATTTTGGGCTTTATAAGGAGGCCTATAATGGGAAAATATGGGGAGATTTTAGACAGGGACCAGTCAGAGACTGGTTTTAAAAGACCACCCTGGCTGCAGTGTGAAGGTTGGGTTGGAGAGTACGGGAGGCAAAATGACCCTTTAGGTTACTGTGGTTGAGTGCAGGTGAGTAATGATCTGGCCTAGAGCCAGGGATAGGGCAGGAATGGGAGAAGAGGATGGATTGGAGAGCTATTTAGGATAGCCATGTAGGTTCTTGAACTAATGGGACTTGATACTGGATTGAATTAGAGAATTAGTGCTACAAATGATCAGGTTTGCTTTTCTTCTGTCCCACTCTTCCTTGTACCTCATACCTCCCCCAGTCCCACCAGTTTACCAGAGGTTCTGGTAAACTCTCTTCCCATGGAGAAGAGGGTGCTGAGGATGCGAGCACTGAGTGGAAGGAATAGTTGGCATCAGGATAGAAGAGTTTGAAGAGAGCAATGCTGAGCCCAAAGGCAGGACTTTTAGACAAGTTGAGCAGGAAGCTGAGGTAGGGCTTGGTTTCTCTTCTGCCCTCCTGGTCAGAAGGACCAAGACCTTGTGAATGTCTGAGCTGCCTCTGACCTGCCCAAATCCATTGCCTAGAACAAGTCAACACCTGTTCTTTTTTACATTCTGTCTTGATTTCCCTCCAGAGCTAGGCTCTGAAGAAATGGGCCTGGACTCTACCTGAAAAACCCAAGGAAACAGGTGCTCAGCCAGGGATCACCTGAAGTCCCATGATGGGTTCTTGGCCCATGAGGCAGAGTTCTCTTTTCCTCAGAGAAGAATCCTGATTAGATCACACTTATCCTCTGCCTGTGGAAGGGATAATGCAGGGCAGAGTGACCAGGAAGCTCATGTCGACTTTCTCTTCCAGCCACACATAGCAAACCTAAGTCCTAGGTGTCTTCCATAACCAAAGCTCAGAGCCCTGAACTACTCTCCCCAACTCTGTCTTCATTTCCTGGATTCCTGCCCCCAGGGACTTCTCTGTACCTCCAAACTCCCAAACTCCCAACTTCCCCTATTCCTAAAACGTGGACCCAAGTGTCAGCCAACATGCTATCCTCTCCATGGGTCCTCACATACAATAAAAAAAGTTTTACAAAAAAGTACAATAAAAAAAGTTATACAAAAAAAAGTTATCCAGGTGTGGTGGTGGGCACTTGTAGTCTCAACTACTCAAGAAGCTGAGGCAGGAGGATCACTTGAGCCCAGGAATTTAAGGTTACAATGAGCTGTGATTGCACCATTGCACTCCAGCCTGAGTGACAGAGAGAGACCCTAAAAATGAGTCTCTAAAATAAAATAAATAAATAAGAACTATAGTTCAGTTAATTCTTCCTAAACGTATCTTGAGTCTGTTCATTTCCTTCTATCCAGATCATGCTCACCTCTTTCCTGTGTCACTGATCTTCCTGCCTCTAATTACTCTCTTTCCAATCCTTTCTCTCACTAGTGAGGCAGCCATCCTATAGTATCCTTCATCTAACAAAACTGACAGATCATACCCCTACTTAAAATTCTTCCCTGGATCCTCTTGGCTTTTGAAATACCACAAAGTCAAAATTCTTTGACATGGTTTTCACAGCCTGCCCTGATCTGGCCATGCCTACCTTTCAGCTTCATATCCTTCCATTTAAAAAAAAACCCAAACATTCTATCTGGTACAGCTACCAAGACCTAGCCAATGTCATTTTTGCCAGGTATAATCATGATTCCCTCTTTTACTAATGTGGTTATTCAAGCTCAGGAACCTTAGGGAACTTGCCAGTGACAGAATCAGGATTTAAACCTACATCTATCTGAGTTGGAAACAATTTGTTCTACTCTGGTTACACATGCCAGCTACTCACCAGAGCCCTTCCTCCTTCTGAACTGCAGCTCCCTGTCCTTTCCCCAGCCATCTGAGGTGCTCAGCCACCAGCCCTATCTCTTCCATTATCTCCATATGGTCAATAACCCCAGTCCTCCAAGACTCAGGTCAATCATTGCCTCCTTCACAACACTTTCCCTAGGTTACCCTTTCCAGCTGGAGTTGGCCTCTTTCACAGCTCTTTACCTTACACCCCTCCCAAGAGCCTGCTCCCTCTATGCCTTATTATTTCTGTTCATATCTTAAGAATGGAATTGAGAAACACAACGCAAAAATCATGGACTTCAGTGTGAGACAGACCTGGGGCAAACTCCAGCTCAACCACTTACCCATCATGTGATCTTAGACAAGTGATTTATTTAACTTCCCTCAGTCTCAGCTTTCTCATCTCTAATATGGGACAATGGTATTACCTTACAAAGCAGGTGAAAGGACTTAGAGATAGTGTATACAAAGTTCCCCAGGCACATAGTGGGCTCTCGGGAAGTGGTGGCATTATCTTCCCCTCTGTGAGCCTATAGGGAGAGGGTCCCCATCTAGGTCATCACTATTTCCCCTGAAGTGCCCAGGCTGGTGCTCACTGCAGAGGTCGGGAAATGCTGGCAGCATGCCTGAGCAGTAGAAGACCTAGGCCACATCCATGGGAGATGTGTACATGCCTCCCAGTGTCCACTCTACATCCAAGGGTGGTGAAGTGGGTGGGAGGAGGGAAAGGGGCGTCCCCCAGAGCACCAATGAGCACCATCTCCCAGGAAACCCAGCTAGGGAGGCAGCTGCCATGGAAACTGCTGCTGTCACATGTGCTTGTCACTCTGGGCTCCAGAGAAATTCTCAGGATCTATTTATGAACTAATAAAATAATGATGGTCTTGCTCACTCTCACTGCCCTCTACCCCAGGCTTCCAGTCCTCTTCTTTCCCACCAGGCTCCTCCCTGCCTCTCCTGCACCTGCTTTCTGACCCGCATCCCCACATTTCCTTCCCCCTCCACCAGTAATTCTTGTTCCACCTCTTTCCTTGTTCCTTTTGAGGTCTGTCTCTTCTTTTCTCTTCCTTTCTGTCTTCCTATGTTTCTTCATCTCTCCGTGTGTCTCTGCTCTCCATGGCTCTCTGTCTTGGGCTCTCCTCCACAATCACAGGTGGTCATTCCCAGGGATGGGTCCTGTCCTCCTGATTCCTGGCTCAAGCCAGTCCAGACCTGTCCAGCTCGCCCTGATCTGCTTGGATTGATCTGTCATCCCCTCTAGACTGCAACCTGAGTCCTGTTGGTGTCTCGGCCCCCACCCACAGCCTGATACACTGCAGATGCTCCACCACCAGCGGGTGGATGTATCAGAGCCCAAGGTGGGAGGGGGATTGCGCTGGTTTAGGTTTGGCCTGTTTTCCTTCCCCCCTCTTTTTTTTAAATAAGACCTGCCCACCCCTTCTACCCCCAAATTTGATTCAAAGGAAATTGCTCAACTGTGACTGCCAGGGCGTTACCATGGTTACTGGGTAGCACTTGTGGCTATGGTAACAGGAAGCTGCCTGTTGTCTCGGCAACGAGCATATTGGTAAGGGATGGAATGGCCCCTGATTGGTGCAGAAGCAGTGCATTTCCTGAGGGGAGGGGGTCAGATCATCACCTTCTCAGGCCAGATGGGCATCAGTACCCCTTCCTCCACGAACAGGAAGGCCGCTGTTCTTTCCTCCCGGCACTCAGCTATCTGCCCCCCACCAATAATTCCTCACATCCCACGCACCCAGCTCTTGGCAGTTTACAAAGACCTTTTGCATCCCCATTACCTCATGTGATCCCCACAACACTCATGAGAGGAAGGTGAGATGGGGGTTCAATCATGAACTCACTCAGGGTGGTTGGGGGATGGGAATGTGGGAGGATATATCGAAATCACCTAGGAGCTTTTTCAAACTATACAATCTCCAACGTAAGAATCTAATATGGTTCCTGGGTGATTCTTATCTACCCCTGATCAGAGATCCCCAGAATTAAAAGGTGAAATTGGTTGGAGGGGGGAAGGGATGGAAGGAAAAGTCAAGCTGCTTTTCAGGTTTACCGCTTGGTGACTGGGAGAATCAGGTGTGGGCAAAAAGATGAGGTCTGGCTTGGGTGTGCTGAGTGAAGGTGCTCATGGCCTTTCTAGTGGGATGTCCAGCAAGCTGGGAATGTGGGTCTGAAGCTCAAAAGAGAATGTGGGTTGGAGACATGGAATTCTGAATCATCCTGTGTGGATAGCAGCAGAGGCTGTGGGTGTGGATGAGACTATCTGGGAAGAATGGGAACAGCAAGACAAACAAGGCTGAGCATAGCGCCCCTGGAAAACTCCAGCATCCTCTGACGAAGAGGAGCCCAGGGAGCGGACAGAGGAGTTGAGTGTAGAGACTATTGGGACACAGAAGCCTGGGGAATGTTTTCCCCATTTGAAAAATTCAGTCTGAGAGAGGGCGGCTTACTTACAACCATGAAATGACAGCATTTCTAGGGGTAGATAGCACTACGTCTGATTCCCAGATTATTTAATCTACATGAAACATAGCATTATATTCTCAGTTTTAGACATAAAACATAAATTTGAATTATCAATTCCACCGCCTACACAATTCCTCTCACTCAAAGCCTTTAAGTAAGTCCAGGATCTGGAGGGACAGGCTTCATATAGTCCCTGCCCAGAGCCCAAGGTAAAAGAAGAATCTCTTTAGTTGCCACATTCCACCCTGTGCTGCCCCTGAGTTCCTGCCACCCATCTCGTCCAGGCTCAACACCTTCTAAATCCCTGGATATAAGGAAGGAATCTTGGAGAAAATCTACAATCCCACTGTGGGAGTGGTGGAGTACAGAACTCAAAGGGGCTAGGGCTCAGATCCTGAGGATCCCAGGGGTGGAAAAGCCAGGGCTGCAGGACCAGGCAGTCACGCTGAATGGGTATGTTGGTCCGATGTCTTTCAGATGAACCGTCCGATCCAAGTGAAGCCGGCTGCCAGTGAGGGTCGAGGAGGTAACTTCCCTGCCTGATGAACCTCAGGGTGTCACCCCTGTAGTGGATTATGGCCCCACTCCTGGAGTTAGGCCTACCCAGGGCTTATTACTAGAGACTCCTTGGGCCAATGGGACAGGTGGGCCCAGAGTTGCTTAGCCCCTGTAATATCTCAGCCATCCCAACTCGGACCAAGGAGAGCTGGGGTTCTGGGGGGCCCAGATCCAGAAGAGACAAGAAGGGCTGAAACAGCTGCTGCAAGTAGAGCTCTTGCCACCTCAACCCTGGAGAGAGGTTGTGCCCATTTTGCAAGGTGTGACTTCAGGAATTTTTATTTATTTATTTGGTAAAGAATCAGGCTGAGTTTATTTGTTTGTTTGTTTGTTTGTTTGTTTATTTTAAGACAGAGTCTCACTATGTTGCCCTTGGTGGAGTGCCATGGAATCACAGCTCACAGCAACCTCAAATTTTTGGGCTTAAGCAATTCTCTTGCCTCAGCCTCCCAGGTAGCTGGGACTACAGGCACTCGCCACAATGCCTGGATATTTCTTGTTGCAGCTGTCGTTGTTTAGCTGATCAAGGCCGGATTCAAACGTGCTAGCCTTGGTGTATGTGACTGACACTGTATGGACTCCAAGCCTGAGTTTATTCTTCTTTTCCAGATTCTTCTGATTTCAGAGAAAACAGTCCATTCATTCTTTCATTGTAATTGCCCAGTTAAAGATGAGGCTGCTACAACAGACTTTATAAGTCCTCTATGCTGAGGACCCTGGAAAGTCTTTGAGAGTTTTTTAGCTGTACTCTTTTCTGGTAGAGGAAGACTAATGCTCCTTGACAACAGGAAGGGTGGACAGGCTGTGTTTCCGGCCAACCAGCTGGGATCTGGCCAGCTTCCATGCTGAAAAGGCAATACTGGCTTCTGGTGTCAGTTCTTGGTGTTTCTTTCACCCTTGGGTCTTACATCATTCCATGGTATCTGCCTTTAATCCTCCCTGTCTGCTTACTTTCTCCTGTGGGTAAGACTCTCTTCCCATCTTACCCAAGATCAGCCATGACTTTGTAAGGTGAAAGAAGTCACCTGTGATCAGGGAAAGAATGGAACTCAATTGATGTAAACTTTTATTGACTGCTACTAATTCTGCACACCCTCTCAGTCTTCCTGATGAATGTCCACACCCACAGGGGATCTGGTAGCTTCATGGTTCCATTGTAGAGTTCGTTCCTCCAAGAAATACTTCCTTCATCCTCTTTTTTTTTTTGCCCTGGGTAGAGTGCCATGGTGTAGTCACAGCAACCTCTGACTCTTGGGCTCAAGCGATTCTCTTGCCTCAGTTTTTTCTATTTTTGGTAGAGACAGGGTCTTGCTCTGGTTCAGGATGGTCTCGAACTTGTGAGCTCAAGCCTCGGCCTCCCAGAGTGCTAGGATTATAGGCATGAGCCACTGCTCCCGGCCATCCTCTTAGATTCTCTGACTTCTACTCTCTGATTCTTGATCTCTGGTCAAGATGTTAACACCTGCAAACACACTTTGTCTTGTAGAGATATTTCTAAGTTTTCTCCTCCTTTCCATATTCATACATCCTCCTTTCCCATTTCATTCTTTCCAGACAGGGTTTTGAGATGCTCCAGAGTATACGAAAACTCTGGTTCATGTGCCCCAAGAATTTCTGCTTCTTGGGAAACACTATTAGGCATCGAGGCTATTGTTGGCCATCTTTTAAGCCCTGTCCACAAACATGAGGCAGTCCCACAGCTGAGAAGCCAACTAAGAGTATATGAGTGAACTGAGAAGCAGATGAGTTGGATTGTAGTTTGTTCAACCGTCAAACCAACATCTTCTGAGTGACTTATTCCTTTTAGGGATACAGATGTGAGCAGAGCAGACTGGACACCTGGTCTCATGCAGCTCTGAGATTTTGCTGGGATATGGATCAGTAATCACTTATGATTCTGTGTGAGCACTGCTTTTCAAGGAGAAGTCCAGGAGGAATTGTGAGGACACAAATAAACAAACAAAGGGCACCTAACCTAGTCTGGCGGGTCAACTTGGGCTTTTAGAGACAGTACTCTAAAGGATGAGCAGAAAGTAATCAAAGGAAGAAAAGATGGACCAAGTGTCTTAGGCAGAAGGAATAGCATGTGCAAAGTCGCCAGAGCTCAGAAGAGAATCGTGCAACTTGGAGTCTTATACAGGACCTAAGTCCACAATGCTGGGGTATTCCTGCCATATGGAGTTCAGCACATCTTGTCAGTGTTTAGGCAGCTGCACAAAGGAGGCTCCCTTGCCAATAATGCTTTTGGTTGGCCTGGTGAATGTGTCATGGCCTTCTGGGCTCCAAACAATGGCATCAGCTTGAGTCTTATAATTTTCTCCTCCCTTTTTGTACAAGTTTTGCAGATGTCACATCATTGACAAATTCTGTACATATAGTATCCCACTTATACAAGAAAGGTGGGATACACCTTTCGCCTGTTCAAGAAAGCACGAAAACCAAATCTGTCTGAAAAGAGGTCTTCCTGGCAGCAGAACTCATAATTTTAGTAGTTATGTGTTAAACAGATATTTTTTGAAAAGTGATGGCTGTCATGGTGCATACACTCCAAATGCATCCATAAATAATCCTTGCAGATTTGGACAACCAAATCTCTCAATTACTCTGTTTCCTGGCATATATATATGAGATACATACAGATATATATATATATATATATATATATATGTAAGATATATATGTATGATATATATATATATATATATGTGTGTGTGTGTGTGTGTGTATCATATATATCCAGTCTTGCGGAACAAATGGGCCTTTATAAGTATTTTACTACTACCTGATCAGTGTTAGATAATCATTACTAATCAAAACGTGCCCTTTTTTCCAATGCTATCATATATCTCTTCTAAAGTGAGTTCAACCCTCTGCTGAGTTTTAACATAACCTAATGCTTTAGAAACTCAACTTTTAGTTTTGTTTTAATTATCTTTTTAAGAGACAGAGTCTTCCTCTGTTGCCCAGGCCGGAATGCAGTGGTGTAATCATAGCTGTCTGAAGCCCCAAATTCCTGGACTCAAGTGATCCTCCAGAGTAGCTGGGACACTACAGGCCCATGCCACTATTTTTTTAGAGATGGTGCCTCACTATGTTGCCTGGGACCTCAACCCTTCCTAGCAGCTGGGACTATAAGCATCAACTATATTCACCACACCAGATAAATATCAACTTTTAAGATTGGTATTGGATTTTGCTTTTGAAATTTAATATTTGACACTATGGCTCTGCACCTGTGGCTCAACGGGCTAAGGCGCCAGCCATGTACACCTGAGCTGGCAGGTTCGAATCCAGCCTAGACCAGCCAAACAATGATGGTAGCTGCAACCAAAAAAATGGCCAGGCGTTGTGGTGGGCGCCTGTAGTCCCAGCTACTTGGGAGGCAGAGGCAGGAGACTCGCTTAGCCCAGGAATTGGAGGTTGCTGTGAGCTGTGATGCCACGGCACTCTATCCAGGGTGACAGCTTGAGGCTCTGTCTCAAAAAAAAAAAAAAAAATTTGACACTAATGTGGGACAACCTGTCCCATTCAAATCTTATCTCTGTGACCTCAGATGTTCTATAAATCTTCAGAGTTAATGGTCACACCTGATCTGATATATTTAAGCCAGTGAAAATGTATATTTTATTTACTGTTTTTAAATTTAAATCCTTTAGTTTCCAATTAATAATAATTTCTTCGGCTTGGCACCTTAGCTCAAGTGGCTAAGGCGCCAGCCACATACACCAGAGCTGGCAGGTTTGAATCCAGCCCAGGCCTGCCAAACAAGAATGACAACTACAACCAAAAAATAGCTGGGCATTGTGGCAGACTCAGGCAATCTTCCTACCTTAGCCTCCCACGTAGGGAGGAGACTACAGGTGTGCACCACCATGCCCAGCTACTTGGGAGGCTGAGACAAGAGAATCGCTTAAGCCCAAGAGTTGGAGGTTGCTGTGAGCTGTGACACCACAGCACTCTAACCAAGGCGATAGCTTGAGGTTCTGTCTCAAAAAAAGAAAAATTAATAATAATTTTTTCATCTAATAAGAATACTGGCATCAATGGAAACATAATCTAAGGGATATCAAGGCCAACATGATCTTCCAAAATTCTGTCATTTTCTTCTAGAAGACATTATTATATAATTTTTCTTCTTGTAAAGTAGGAATCATCGACTCCTACAGGAGCCCAGACTATCATGATTTGAAAAAAATTTAATTATAGGGTGGCACCTGTGGCTCATCGAGTAGGGTGCTGGCCCCATATACCGAAGGTGGCGGGTTCAAACCCAGCCTCAGCCGACCTGCAAAAACAGAAAAATAGCCAGGCGTTGTGGCGGGTGCCTGTAGTCTCAGCTACTTGGGAGGCTGAGGCAAGAGAATCGCCTAAGCCCAGGAGCTGGAGGTTGCTGTGAGCTGTGTGACGCCACGGCACTCTACCAAGGGTGATAAAGTGAGACTCTGTCTCTACCAAAAAAAAAAAAATTAATTATATTATTTAATTATATTAAATGTTGGCAACTAATTCAATTTTTTAAAGTGGACCGGCACTGTGAGAGCCTAATTGGAATTGCTTCTTTGGCCCAAAGACTGCCATATTTTTCCCCGTCTGCCATAAAGGAGGATTCTATTGTACACACATGAGCTTCCTAGCAAAAACAACTACTTTACATTCTGTCATTGGAATTTTTATGCTAATGCAATAGAGCAGAAATATTCTTGCTTTTAATTAGTAAACATGAGGCTTGTAGTTGAAATAACCAACATACATACTATATGTTATATTACTTTTAGAAGATATAGTAACTGGTCAATTCAGTGCATACGATAGAAAAGTAGAGATATAACAGGATCTACCAGATGGAAGGTGCCAGTATCCTCTCTTTCCGTGGTCATTGCCTACAACTTTGGTGGCACTTTTCTCAGAGTGCCAGATATGCATATGGACCTTTGTGGACTATATTATAGTAGCCCTTTAATGTATCCCAGCCAGTTCCCATAAATTCTGCCTCTGAGTCTCACACTGTTCCTGTACTCCACTCCCCATGCCTACATTTTACATCCTATGGCAGTTAAACATTGAGCAGTATAATATTAAAGGAAAAAGCATCTAACTTTCCAAAATGAAATTGTTTCCCAGCATACAAAAGGCACCCATTTTTACATTAAACATACCCAGCATCAAAAACTTTTTCCACAGCATTTCATTTGGCTGCATTTGAATAATGTGAACATTAAAATGTTTGTCTTAGGCTGGACATGGTGGCTCACACCTGTAATCTCAGCACTCTGGGAGGCCAAGGTGAGGCAGTAGATTGCTTGAAGTCAGGAATTCAAGACCAGCCGAGCCAGAGAGAGACCCCCGTCTCTAAAAATAGCCGGGCATGTGGCAGGCACTTGTAATCCCAGCAATTTGGGAGGCTGAGGCAAGAAGGATCGCTTGAGCTCAAGAGTTTGAGGTTTCTGTGAGCTGTAACACCATGGCACTCTACCAAGGGTGACAAAGTGAGACTCTGTCTAAATAAATAAATAAATACAATTTTAAAAATTAATTAATTAATTAAATGTTTGTCTGAAAAAAAATTCAAGATTTTTGTTTTATTTTTTCTTTCTTTCTTTTTTTGAGACAGAGTCTCACTTTGTCTCCCTGGGTAGAGTGCAATGGCATTGTAGCTCACAGCAACTTCAAACTCTGGGGCTCAAGTGATCCTCTTGTCTCAGTCTCCGGAGTAGCTGGGATTACAGGCACCTGCCACAACTCCTGGCTCGTTTTCCTATTTTTAGTAGAGACAGGGTCTTGTTCTTTCTCAAGCTGTTCTAGAACTCCTGAGCTCAAGTAATCCTCCTGCCTCAGCCTCCCAGAGTGCTAGGATTATAGACATGAGCCACCCTGACCAGCCTTTGTTTTGTTTTGTTTTTTTAGATGGAATCTCCCTCTATCACCCTGTTAGGGTGCAATGGCATCATATCACTCACTGCAACCTCAAAACCTCAAACTCCTGGGCTCAGGCAACCCTCCTACCTTAGCCTCCCAAGTAGGGAGGGGACTACAGGTGTGCATCACCATGCCCAGCTAACTTTTCTTTCATATTTTATTTTATTTTTGCAGGTTTTAGTTTAGTTTAGTTTAGTTTAGTATTTTTGCCAGGGCTGGGTTTGAACCCGCCACCTCCAGCATATGGGGCTGGCACCCTACTCCTTTGAGCCATATGCACTGCCCTATTTTATTTTATTTTTTAAATTTTTTTGGTGGAGACTCTCTCTTGCTAAGGCTGGTCTTAAACTCCTGAGTTCAAGCAATCCTCCTGCCTTGGCCCCCCAAAGAGCTAGGATTACAAGCATGAGCCATTGCATGCAGCCAAGGTTCATGTATTTTAAAATGTTAACCACAAATTACATGAGGTCAGAGGTAGGGATTCCCCAAATCCCTCAGACAATAACTAAATAGGTCTGTTTTACTTGCTGTTCAGCATGGGGAATGCAGTTGACTTTTCCTAATTTATGTTATCTCTATTTTGGAAACACTAATTATAACTATAAGCATTAATCCTATTGGAAAATGATTTTAAGTCACTGGCAGGGGTGTCCAACCTGTGTCCCATTGGCTGCATGCAGATTATGGAAGGACCTTGTTGCTTATCTGGTGTTGGACAGCACAGATCTCTTTTATATTCATCAGCTTTCACTAGTGTTTGTGTATTTAATATGTGCCCCAAGATAACTCTTCTTCCAATGTGCAGCAGAGAAGAAAATACGTTGGACAGCCTTGTAAGGCAAAATCTTCAAAATAATTGAACTGTTTATCCTTTCTTTTCTTTCAAATTTAATAACAGAATCAATAAACTTATAAATCACAATGATGATGGCACTTATTCCACTTCTAAACTTGGTTATATTTTTTACTCAGCAAATATTTATGTATCTCAGATGCCTAAGGTACAGAAATGTGTTAAATAATCAATTCATGCAGTCTTTCCACTTAGTTTTTATTAACCTTTAAATTTAAAACATTTTCTGACGATTTTAAAATATACTTTGAAGCATCTTTTTTTTTTTTTTTGAGATAGTGCCTCACTTTGTTGTCTTTTGTTGCCCTCGGTACAGTACTGTGGTGTTGTAGCTCTGGCATCGTAGCTCACAGCAACCTCAAACTCCTGGGCTCAAGCGATTCTCTTGCCTCAGCCTCCCAAGTTTCTGGAACTACAGGCACCTGCCACAATGCCCGGCTATTTTTAGATGAGGTCTACCTCTGGCTCAGGCTGGTCTGGAACTCATGAGCTCAAGCAATCCACCTACCTCGGCCTCCCAGAGTGCAAAGCATTTCTTTTTTAATCTTAAAATTTGGTTTGACTTAAAATCAAATGAACTGCTATGATATTAAGCCCTCCTATCACTGTCTTCTAACTGTTTAAGTAATTTCTGCCTGGATTTGCAAAGGTTTGGTTAAATATCAACCTGGATTTTGAGTAATAAGCATATACATTAGATGAGCCATCTTTTAAAATTGGTTTCTAGGATTCCATTTTATTCAGTGTTTATCAACTAATCTTTGAGTTGAAATTGAATTTTGAAGTAGAACTTTCAGAATTTCATAATACTGGGACATACTCTTTAACCTAAATCCAATATGGACCTCAGCAACAACTGTTCTATCAGTTAACAGTGATATCTGGCTTTTATCCTTAGACTAACTTCATTCTAAAAAGCATTTTTACAGCTAACACTTGACTAGATAGTTTTCACAGTATTGCTTGAGACAATCCTGAACTACAAGGTAATAAGAGGTACTTTCCATCAGCTTGGCTCAGAGCAGAGTAGACAAGGCTAACGGTCATAACACATTTAGCCAGTAAGCTAAATGTGTTATGGCAAGCACCCCACAATGTGGCACTTTTCTTCAGGTTCAGGTGTGCAGCTTGCAAAAGGAAAATGCATTTCCAGAGGCTAAGACTCTTTCTCTTAAGAGAGGAGCCAACCTTGGTCTACCTTTCTCACTCACTTGGCTCTCTTGAATCCACCGGACAGTGGACTCTGTTCTGTTTCTCAGGCTAAGTCTCTTTGTTGCAGTTCTCCTTAAAGCCCTTCTTTTTCTTATGGTGAAAAACACATAAAATTTATCATCTTAACCATTTTTTTTTTTTTTTGCAGTTTTTGGCCAGGGCTGGGTTTGAACCCACCACCTCCAACATATGGGGCCGGTGCCCTACTCCTTCGAGCCACAGGCACCGCCCACCTTTTTTTTGTGACAGAGTCTCATTTTGTCATCCTTGGTGAAGTGCCATGGCACATCATCAGAGCTCACAGCAAACTCAAACTCTTCAGCTCAGGCGATCCTCTTGCTTCATCCTCTTGAGTAGCTAGGACAGGCACCTGCCACAACATCTGGCTATTTTTTCTATTTTTAGTAGAAATGGGATTTTGCTCTTGCTCAGACTGGTCTCGAACTCATCTGAGTTCAAGCAATCCACCCACCTGGGCCTCCCAGAGTTCTAGGATTATAGGCGTGAGCCACAGTGCCTGGCCCATCTTATCCATTTTTAAGCAGACAGTTAATCGTGTTAAGTATGGTCACATTGTCATGAAACTACTCCCCAGAACTTTGACATCTTCCATAACTGAAACTCTGTATCTGTTAAACGACTCCCAATTTCTTCCTCTCTCCAGCTCCTGGCAATCACTGTTCTACTTTCTGTTTTGTAGTTTAATTATTATAGGTACTTCATATAAGTAAAATCATATAGTAACTGTATTTTTGTTTTTGTTTTTGAGACAGAGTCTCAAGCTGTGGTCCTGGGTAGAGTGCCGTGGCATTACAGCTCACAGCAACCTCAAATTCTTGGGCTTAAGTGATTCTCTTGCCTCAGCCTCCCAAGTAGCTGGGACTATAGGCACCTGCCACAATGCCCAGCTATATTTTGGTTACAGTTGTCATTGTTACTTAGCAGACCTGAGCCAGGTTCGAACCCGCCACCCTAGGTGTATGTGGCCAGCGCCCTACCAACTAAGCTACGAGCCCACCCAATAGTTGTCTTTTTAAGACTAGATTATTTCATTTAACATAATATCATCCAGGTTCATCCATATTTCAGTATATGTCAGAATTTTTTTCCCTTTTAGGGCTAAATTCATTATATGTGTATACTACCGTTTATTAACCCATTTATGGACATTTTGGTTGCTTCTCCTTTTTGGTCATTGTGACTAAAACACTGCTATGAATATGGATGGGTGTACAAATATCTCTTTGTGCTTTCCCACACAAAAGAAATACCGCATGATCTCACTTATGTGTGGAATCGTAAAAACTGGAACTCACGGTCGGACATGCTGGCTCAGACCTGTAATCCCAGAACTCTAGGAGGCCAAGGAGGGTGGATTATTTGAGTTCAGGAGTTCAAGACCAGCACGAGCAAGAGTGAGACCTTATCTCTACTAAAAATAGAAAAACTAGCTGGGCATTGTGGTAGGTGTCTATAGTCCCAGCTATTTGGGAGACTGCGACAGGAGGATTTCTTGAGCCCAGGAATTTAAAGTTGCTGTGTGCTATGATGTCATGGCACTCTACCCAAGGTGACTAAGTAAGACACTGCCTCAACAAAAAAAGTGGAGGCTCAGCACCTGTAGCCCAGTGGTTAGGATGCCAGCCACTTGTACCAGTGCTGGTGGGTTCAAACCCAGTCAGGGCCTGCTAAACAATGACAACAATAACAATAACAACAAAAATACCCTGGCATTGTGGTGGTTGTCTGTAGTCCAAACTACTGGGAGGCTGAGGCAAGAGAATCGCTTAAGCCCAGGAACTTGAGGTTGCTGTGAGCTGTGATGACACAGCACTCTACCGAGGGTGACATACTGAGACTTTGTCTCAAGAGGAAAAAAAAAAACTGGTACTCACAAAAGCAGAGTAGCCTTATCAGAGGTTAGGGGCAACAGGAGAAAGGTAGGAGAAAGAGGAGATGTAAGTCCATGGATACAAAGCTTCGGTTAAACAGGAAGGTTAAGTTTTAGTGATCTATTGCACAGCCTGGTAACCAAGGCTGTAAATAATGCATTGCACGTTTCAATGTTAGAGTTAAATCATTCTCACCAGAGAAAAATGAGTAGTTAAAAAAAAAAAAAGTAGGTGAGGTAATGAATATGTTACTAGCTTGATTTAATCATTCCATAAAGTATACATATATCAAAACATCACATTGTACCCCATAAATATAAAATTATTACTCATCAATTACAAATAAAATAATAAATGATTTTTTAAAATGTGCTTTTAGTGCTTTTGGATATATTCCCAGGAAAGGTATTGCTAGGTCATATGGTAATTCTATTTTTAATTTTTTGAGGATCAACCATACTGTCTTCTACAACTGCTATACCATTTTACATTCCCAACAACAGTACACAATGGTTCCAACTTCTTTTTTTTTTTTTTTGAGACAGAGTCTCACTTTGTTGCCCTTGGTAGAGTGTGGTGGCGTCACAGCTCACAGCAACCTCCAGCTCTTGGGCTTAGGCGATTCTCTTGCCTCAGCACCCAGAGTAGCTGGGACTACAGGTGCCCGCTACAATGCCTGTCATATTTTGTTGCAGTTTGGCTGGGGCTGAGTTCGAACCTGCCACCTTTGGTATATGGGGCTGGCGCCCTACCCAGTGAGCTACAGTCACTGCCCCATATACTTGTTACCCATTTGTATATCTTTGGGGAAATGCCTATACAATTCCTTTGCTTGTTATTAAATCAGGGTGGGTTTTTGGTTATTGTTTAGTTGCAGGAGTTCTTTATATATTTTGGATATTAACTGTTCTTTCAGATATATTATTTGCAAATATTTTCTTCCATTCCATAGGGTTTTTTCCCACCCTATTGATTGTATCCTTTGATATACCGAAGTTTTAAAATTTTTTTGTACCTTCCAATGAATCCTCATTGAAATTTTAAATTTTGATGTAGTCCAATTCATTTATATTTACTTTTCTTTTTTTTGAGACAGAGTCTCACTCTATCACCCTGGGTAGAGTACTATGCCCTCATCACAGCTCATAACAACCTCAAACTCTTGGGCTTTAGCAATCCTCTTGCCTCAGCCTCCCCAGTAGCTGAGACCATGGGCCTGAACCACTATGCCCAGCTAGGTTTTTTTTTTCTTTTTCCTATTTTTAATAGAGACAGGGTCTCACTCTTGCTTAGGCTGGTCTTGAACGCCTGAGCTCAAACAATCCATCCACCTCAGCCTCCTAGAGTGCTAGGATTATAGGTGTGAGCCACTGTGTGTACCCAGCCCTGTTTTTACTTTTGGTACATGTGCTTTTGGTCTCATATCCAAGAAATCATTATGAAATCCAGTCATGAAGTCCCCCCCCCCAAGTTTTCTTCTGAGAGTGCTACAGTTTTGTGTGAGGAGTAGTAGCTCATGCCTCTATCCTAGCACCTTGGGAGGCCAAGGCAGGAAGATCACTTAAGACCTGAGCAACATACTGAGACCTCATCTCTACAAACACACAGAACAATTAGCTAGGCATGGTGGCACACACCAGTAGTCCCAGTTTGGGGATGCATAGGTAGGAAGATCACTTGTGCCAGGGAGTTTGAGGTTGCAGTGAAGTATGATGATGCCACTATACTCTAGCTCTGTTTTGAGATCCTGTCTAAAAAAAAAAAAAAAAAAAAAAAAAAAATATTGCTTTATTTGTAGCTCTTACATTTAGGGCTTTCATCCATTTTCAGTTCAGTTTTTGTATATGCTGTAAGGTAAGTGTCTAACTTCATTATTTTGCACATGAATGAGTATTCCCAGCCTCATTTGTTGAAAAGACTATCCTTTCCCCATTGAATGGTCTTGTTACCCTTGTTGAAAATCATTTCACTGTGTATGTGTGGGTTTATTTCTGGGACTTCTATTCTATCCCAGTGGTCTATATGTTTGTGTTTATGCCAGTACCACAGTTTTGATTACTGTAATTTTGTGGTAAATTTTGAAATCAGGGAATTGTTCTTTTTTTTCAAGATTGTTGGCTATTCAAGTTCCCTTGAGAGTCCATATGAATTTTATTTTGTTTTACTTTATTTTGGGACATAGTCTTACTTTGTTGCCCCTGGTAGAGTGCCCTGGCGTCATAGCTCATAGCTCCTCAGTCTCCTGGGCTCAAGCAATTCTCTTGCCTCAGCCTCCCTAGTAGCTGGGATGATAGTCACCCACCACAGTGCCCAGCTATTTTTTTAGAGGCAGGGTCTTGCTCTAGCTCAGGCTGTTCTTGAACTCATAAGCTCAGGCAATCCATCCACCTCAGCCTCCCAGAGTGCTGGGTCCATGAATTTTTGATTGGGATTTTCTATTTCTGTAAAAAATGCCATTGGAATTTTGATATGGATTACATTAAATCTGTAGATCACTTTAAGTAGTCTTGACATCTTAAAAATATTAAGTCTTCCAATCCATAAACACAGAATGTCTTTCCATTTATTTATGTCTTTTAAAATTTCTTTCAGCAACTTTTTGTAGTTTTCAGTCAGCGTACACGTCTTTCGCCTCCTTGGTCAAGTTTATTCCTAAGTATTGTACTCTTTTTGATGCTATTGTAAAGACTTGCACCATTCAACCGTGTCTCAACCATATCTCAACTTCATACTGATGCTGTCTTCCAATTTGCTCTGCTTCAGGAATGCTGAGCCTTCATGTTTGATATTCTCATGTTTCCAGGGACCTACCCACTACCCATGGGATGGTTTTAGTCAGACGTTTCTTCCCTGCCTCTTGTAGCATCCTCTTTTTACCAAACTGATAGTTTCGCCTAGAGGAAAATGAATTTTCCGGGCTGTGTCCTATCATTATCTCCCTCTGGGGGCATTGATCAGCTCTCAGAATCTTCAGGGCTGTGGGCTTTAGGGGTACTCTTGGAGGTCTGGCCTGTACTTCTCTTTGATCATCTCTGTTAAGAAACCTATTTCTGGGTCACCCAAGGCTCAGGGTTATGTGACCCACATCTTCCTCCTGTCAAACACCATCAAGATCCCTCTAAAGTGGCAAAGAGGATACTAGGATTCAAGGTGATACCTGGGGAAGCAGGAGGCATAGAGCCCAGCCCATAATGAATGCTTATTTCAGTTTCAAATTCTGTATACCCCAGCAGTCCAGAGCCGTAGGCTTAGTGCCCTATGGCATGGAAATGGAAATTCTCAGCTCAGTTTTCACTGTAAAAGAAGGATCAAATAGTTTCATAGGCCATGACATGAGTTTGAACTGACCACGATCAGTAGAAAGAAAGCAAGAAGAGAACAGAAAGATCCAATCACCACCGTCCATACAAACCTCATTTCAGTCTTAGGAGCTCCATCTCCGCTTGTGATCTCTTACCTCCTACATAAGGCTACCTGGATGCTTGTCCACATGGCATGACATCTTATCTGGATACCATCACCATCTTGTGGACCCTACCCAAGGGCACAACTGCACTAGAAATTGGTGCATCATAAAGCCTAAGGGCACAACTGCACTAGAAATTAGGGCAGCCCCTGTGGGACTGTGGTGGCCCTAGGATCTTCTTCCACCTTTCCCAGGCCTTCTTCAGATACCTGGGTGGACTATAGTGACATAGCTCAGAACAATGACACAGTCTTCTGGGGTCTGATTCTTGGACCAAAATGGGCCTGGCCTCCAATGTCAAGGCAAAACTATCAAACATCAAATTGATCAAGAGATGTGGCTGACCTTTCTAGTTTTTGGTTCCTAAGTAGGAAGTTTCAGATCCCTCTTCATACACCATCTGGAACTCTCTCTATTCTCTTATCTTGTAGGTCAGTAGTTTCAAAGGGCTTTCCTTAGAAACTTCCCACTCCAGAGAGTAGTAGGGGAGGATCAAACAGGAGGAATTCCAGCCTCCCTACCCCATTTTCTGGCTTTAGTCAAAGCAGTTTGCTTTTCTCTTATACTTTAAGCTTCACGCTAATATTTTTGTCAGAACAATGTATTCCACTGATTTTACAAAAAGTTAGGAAACCAGTAACTTGTTTTAAGGGCACTGTTCTGTGGCTTCCCCCAGAAGCAGAGCACACTCATTGGATTGTACTCCCACCACAGAAAGTTGGTGGTAAGACTTTCTCAACTCCTCTAGAACTTCAGCCACAAGTACTTATCCATTCTCTCCCATAGGATCACTGGGAAGTACTTCTCTGGACAGAGAGCAAGATTCTGCTAAAACACCTTCTGTGGGCCACACACGAACTGCAGCCCTGCCCTCCACACAGACACAGCATTAACAGATAGATAGACAATTCAGGATCCCCAGGGCTGAACCCTAAATCATCCAGATGAAATATGGGTACACACATAGCCTTACTGGAAACCTCTGCACTGTTAAGTTCAGTCTGTTCTTCCTTTTCACTGCCACCTAGGCTCTTGTCTTTGTTATTGTTTACTTGTTAAGAGTTCTTTATATATTTTGGATATTCACCTCTTACCAGATATGCTATTTGCAAATACTTTCTGTCATTTCATAGGTTGCTTTTCCACTTTGTTGATTGTGTCCTTTGATGCACAGAAGTTTTTGCATATTTTATGTCCTTGTCTCCCCTCCCCCAATCTGCCTAGTCAAACTTGCCAAGGAGTAGAGGAATTTGGGATAGGTTCTTCTGAGCTGCAGTATCTTAAGAGGAAGCCTGAAACCAGATTCCTACCCACCCTTCTCTCCCAACTTGCATGGTCAAGCCCCATCCCAAATTCAGAGACCTACCTTGATGCAGAGAGAAACCAGACTTTAACAGCAGGCTCTGTTGGGTGGGCCTCTCTATCCTAGGCCCCCTGATAGTGCTCCTGAGGTCTAACTTCCTGGATGTGGAGAAAATCTCTGGTTTCCTGCACCAGCTTTCCAGTTTTCTTCAGGGGACACAGGCCAAGCTTACAGCTCATTTTCTGCATCTTTGCCAGTCCCATTGAAAGAGTGGATATTGGGAGGGCTCAGACTTGTTCTCTGGTGGCCATCCAGGTCTATGGGCAAAACTTGTTCTCTCGTCACTTGAGAGATTGGGCAGGACAGGGGAAGTCAGAGAGGAGGCAACAGGATTCAAAAGTTGCCTAGAAGATTGCAGATGGGATAGAATGGTGGAGGTCAGTGTTAAGGAAAAGGGTAGGCGTTCCGCAAGTATAGTGGAAGATGTGCTAATATTGAAAGTGCAGGAACCCAAGCTTCCTGATCTCTGTGGACCTTTGGGAGGGACACCCAAGCATGGGTGGATTTGGTGCTGGGGGTAAGAATTCATCATTCACTGTGGATGAGGCAGTAGGATGAGAGAACTGATTTATATACTGTTTTTAAACTCAGAACCCTCCTTGATGTGAGTGAGTTGGGGCATTGATTCTAGCTACTCCTACCTGGCTGTCTGGCACGGATGTACTTCTCTTCCCTGGACCTGGTCTGAATACAAAGGCCTTCTCTGAGCACCTGCTGTTTTAATATGGCAGAAATGGTCTGAAGCAGCATTTCCCAAACTCTGAAAACAGGAAGGTCAAACACAAAATGATGCATATGTAGGGATTTTCCCCACCAAACATACTGAAACTGCATCACTCCCCACAAGAGTGGCAATGAGCCTTGTGGGTTTCCCAGGACCCAGGTTTTCCAGATGGAAATCTGAGCTAAGTTCTCTCCCCCCAGATCTGTAGGTCATCCTGCCCCTCCGAGACCCGGTGCTGTCTTACTGCCCCCTACTTGGTTTCCCGGGGCTAACCTGGTGGGCTACTTTCCTGAGCTCCTCAGGCCACTCTGGGAGTCTCGGAAGGCTTGGGGTTCCCCACGTCATACCTGGCTTTGTTCCCAGAGGACCGAAAGCTGTTTGTGGGGATGCTGGGGAAACAGCAGGGTGAAGAGGACGTCAGACGCCTGTTCCAGCCTTTTGGCCACATTGAGGAGTGCACTGTCCTGCGGAGCCCAGATGGCACCAGTAAAGGTGACCTAAGCTGCCCCTGAGACTTTCTGGTAGCCCTTTCTCACTCTGAGCCACATGACCCTTTGGCCTCTGTGGCCTGAGCCACGCGATCCCTCTATCCTGCCCCAGGCTGTGCCTTTGTGAAGTTCGGGAGTCAAGGGGAAGCTCAGGCGGCCATCCAAGGTCTGCACGGCAGCCGGACCATGGCGGTGAGGGCAGGTGCCTGGGCCGAGGGTGACGCCAGTGGGGAGGGGACGGGCTGCTCCCCACGTGCGCTTGGTGCCCCAGAAAAGGCCTGAGGGGGGAGGCGCTCAGCCCAGGGCCGAGGGCAGGGCTGTGGCCAACGGGGACCGGGCTGTTAGCCACAGCCTCCCCTGCCCTGCCCAGGGCGCCTCGTCCAGCCTCGTGGTCAAGCTGGCGGACACCGACCGGGAGCGCGCCCTGCGGCGGATGCAGCAGATGGCGGGCCAGCTGGGCGCCTTCCACCCGGCGCCACTGCAGCTCGGGGCTTGCGGCGCCTACACCACAGCGGTAGGTGGGGGCGGTGTGTGCCGGCAGGTGGGACAGGGTCCAGAGCCCGGGCAGGCGCCTGCCATTTAGCCCTCCACACCTGTCCATCTTCCCTCCCAAAGATCCTACAGCACCAGGCAGCCCTACTGGCCGCGGCACAGGGCCCAGGCCTAGGCCCGGTGGCGGCGGTGGCGGCCCAGATGCAGCACGTGGCGGCATTCAGCCTGGTGGCCGCTCCTCTGTTGCCGGCAGCAGGTACCGCTGGCCACCGCGGGATGCGGGGGCGTCTGGGAGGGGCTAGGTGTGCCACGGCCTGACTCTCTGACCTCTTTCGCCACCAGCAGCCAACTCCCCAGCTGGCGGTGGCCCTGGCGCGCTCCCAGGTCTTCCGGCGCCCATTGGGGTCAATGGATTCGGGCCCCTGACCTCTCAGGCCAACGGGCAGCCGGGCTCTGACACACTCTACAATAACGGCCTCTCCCCTTACCCAGGTGGGCCCTTCCACCACCACCCTCACTCCCCACTCCCCTACCTCCCTACCCACTCCCCGCTCTTCCCAAATCTCCCCGAAATGGAGTGGGGAGCCGGGGGGTGGAGGACAGTGCCCAGGGTCTGTGGGAAAGGATTCCCTCTTCTCCCTGCTGCCTCTCACATTCCCTGAGCGCCTGTCTCACCCTGCCCCACCCTGCCTGCCCTCCTTCATTGTGGGCCTTGCGCCCCTCTCTCCCCAGCCCAGAGCCCCGGCGTGGCTGACCCCCTGCAGCAGGCCTACGCTGGGATGCACCACTATGCAGGTTTCATTGGGCGCTGTGTGGCCTGGGGAGGCAGAGGGAGAGGGGGCAGGGTTGAAGGGCCCCAGGAAGGAATAGGAAGATTTGTGGGGGGGCTTAGGCTCTGTTCTAAGAGTCTACCCTTCCATTCCACCCACTCCCCAGAACGACCTCTCTTGGGGTGAGGGTTACTACCAGATTGGGCTGAATTGGTCAAAGGTGGCCAGTCAGATGGGGCCCTGCTTGGGGCATGGCTCCTGATTGTCACTGCCCACTTCCACCTCTGTCTCCAGCAGCCTATCCATCGGCCTATGCCCCAGTGAGCACAGCTTTTCCCCAGCAGCCTTCAGCCCTGCCCCAGCAGCAAAGAGAAGGTGAGGGACTGGGGGCTGGAGATCAGGGCCTGGTGGGGCTGGACTCAGGGTCCCTCCTCTGAACCAGCCTGCTACTGTTCCTGCAGGCCCGGAAGGCTGTAACCTCTTCATCTATCACCTGCCCCAGGAGTTTGGTGATGCAGAACTCATACAAACATTCCTGCCCTTTGGAGCTGTTGTCTCTGCCAAAGTCTTTGTGGATCGAGCCACCAACCAGAGCAAGTGTTTTGGTGAGCTAAGCTCTGCCCTTGGGCCTCTCCCACTTCTAACTAAAGGATTCTCCATAGATCTTAAGATTGTCCCTCCATAAGGCAATGCTTTCCAGAGATTGAATGTATGGCAGTAAGTGGAATCACAGACCAGTTATGGGACTAAGCCTAGGCCAAGAACAAGCCTTATTTCAGGTTCACATGGGAAGACCAGGTGTCTGGACTGTGTTCAGCTAGATCAGAGCTTTGGAGTCTGGCCAGAGCAGGAGTCTGGATCTGGGGCTAGAGTTGCCCTCTAGCTCTAACTGCAGTTCTGAGGACCAGAATGGAAGCTGTGGAAGGAGATAGCCAATATATTTCAGAGAAAGACAGGGAAACACCCCAGTCAACACACTGACACTCCCCCCCACACACATACACACTCACTCAGAGTTGCTGCCTGTCCTTCCAAGAATCACACCTTTAGGAATCCCCAGGACACTTGCCTACGAATGTGTGTCCATTGTACACAACAATGGAGGGATATATGTTTGATATAGTTGGGGTTCACTGCAGACCCCGATCTGGGTTGGAAGTCGACAGGGGAAACAATACTGGGGAAAAATCATGACACCTTACATGAACTTACTGTATAAAGTCCGAGAGCCTGGAGAGGTGCACATTGACTCACATGCATGGCAGCAGATTGAGTTAATGCAGTGATTTTCTGTCTTCTCAGAAACCTTTTATTGATCTTTAACACAAAGCGTATATGCAAAATGTAAAGTTGCCAAAAAATAGCGTTAAAAGAATTCCAGGTCCCCAGGAAGATTGGATAGAAGGAAAGGCTGGGTAACAAGCTGATAATGTGTTTAGAAAGGGGGAGGGGAAAACTAGTTTCATTCCAGCAGGGCAAGCAACCCAGTTTCCCTAATCTAAACTGCCCATCTGGAGTTTAAAGGATTTAGCCCAAAGGATTTAGGCCTCCCCACTCACCCACTCTCAGTGCTGGTTTTCCATGTTTGGGCACCTCTGGGCTCCTTTCATCTTCAGTGGTCTTGATGAGCTCCCAGGGATGGTAGTATTTGCATATTTTCCCCTGGATTGAGATGGGACACCCCACTGAGAGATTAGCCTGTCTACTTCCCTCAGGATGGAACTGGCCTGAGGGGGATGGGAGAAGAGTGAGCTGGTCAGAGAGCAAGGAGAACCTGCCAGGCAGAGTTCTTAGCTAACCTCTCTGCCCACACCCTCCAGGGTTTGTTAGTTTTGACAATCCAACCAGTGCCCAGACTGCTATTCAGGCCATGAATGGCTTTCAGATTGGCATGAAGAGGCTCAAGGTCCAGCTAAAGCGGCCCAAGGATGCCAACCGGCCTTACTGATCTGCTCTTACTGACCAGCCACAGAAAGGTGAGTCCCTGCTGAACCCCAGGCAGATGGGGCCTCAGTGATGAGACCCCAGCCCTAGCCTTGACACTCATTTTGGGATGCTGGAGGCACCCACCTCTGAGAAAGTCAGGAGAAAGAGGAGCCAGGATCTAGGAGGATTCCAGGAGCTAGGATGGAGACTTTGTGCTTTTCCTTCAATCCAAGGACTGATATAAATTAGACAACATTCCTGTCCCTCTGGTCTAGGAAAGACAATTGCAGTGAAATTCAACCAGTTCTTCTCCTTAGGCACAGGGGCCATGGGAGTAGAGAATTTATATGTGAGGGGGCTAGAGAATGACACCAGAAAAGTAGTTTGGGGGAAGCTTGTGAAGAGCCTTAAAATCCATGAGTTCAGACTTTATCCTGAAGATAATAAAGAACCATTGGGGAGTTTAAGAAGGGACAAGATATAAGGGCTGAGATAAAGGCAGTGAAGGTGGAGATGTGGAGAGAAAACAAAACGAGCTTAAGAAATAGGATCTGCAGGGCCTGACGGATGTTGGGTTCTGCGTTTTTTCAGGACTGTAGGATACCCTTTGCATCTGCTGGAAATTTTCTGTCCCCAGAAAGGTCAGGAAGGAAAGCCTCTGGAAGGGATTTGGGGCTGGGGTCATCTGCCCAGGGCCCAGGGTCTAGCTTCAGTAGACCAGGCTGTTGCCTTGGCCCTGCTGCAGCTCCACTCCTCGGGAAGAGAGGTCTAGCCCCTCATTCGAGATGTCACTGACTGGGCAAGCTGCTCTTTCTGTCTTACTCTCCAGAGTAATTTTTGCCTTTTTTTTCTTTCTTTTCTCTTTATCAATTAATACCCAACAACAGATACTGAAGAGTGAGAAGAAAGGAAAGGAAAAGCACAGAAACGCTTGAGCAGCCCTTCCTGAAGGAGCAGCTGTGGACGGAGGTGGATCGGACCCAAGGCTGGTGCCTGGGGCTCAGGCCACTCTTAAGGATTGTTTTTATCAAGTGGGTTGTTCTGCGCCTGCAGCACAGTGCTCAGGCTGGCAGGGCGACTAGGCCTGGCTGAGGATTGACTATCTAGGGGGAACCAGCAGAGGGCGTTGGGGGTGCCAAGGGCTTCACCACAAGGGAAGCCCAGATTTACTTCTTTCAAAATCATATCATTCCTTAGAGTTTAGGGACCAAAGGACTATTGCTTTTTTTTTTTTTAAGAATATATATATCTATATAAATTAAAACAAAGAAACAAACAAAAACCCAAGAGAAATGAAAAAGACAGTATAGAGTCTCTTAAAAGCTGCCTTTAAATATTTCTAGGAGACAGGGTGAAGGAGACCCTTGATAGCCCCTGCCTCGGCAGAGGGAGGCTGTGGAAAGATTTTTCTGTGTCTCATTCTCTCTTAAACCACTCTTGCCCTTTTAAAAATAATTAAGGACTTGAAGTCTAGGCTCATATGCAGGTGATGAGAGAGTTGTGGAAGCGGTGAAGCCACAATCTCATAATCTCCAAACTTAGTGAGCAACCTGAAAAGGTCCCAGGAGGAACTCAGGTCTGTCCTGGCTGTGGCCATCCTGAGAAGCCCCCAGCCAGCAGGGGTGAGAGCCTCCCTTTCCTTCTCGACTGCCTTTCTTGTGAAACCACTGCTTCCCCACCAGGAAGAAAGAGGGAGTTGTGGCCACCTGAGCCTTTCCCTTCCCTGCCCGGATAGACAGAAGCCCTGCCTTTGGCTGAGCAGATTCACTTTCTGTTTCCCCTTCCCATGAGCCTGCCCCAGCATCCCCTTGCTCCAGGTCACCTTCTGTCTCTTAGTCTAACTTTGCCCACCTGTAAAGTAGAATCAGGGTACATGTAGAGGGCTATGACAACAGACTTGGAAGGTTTGCTACTGTATATACTGCCATTGAGAAGGGGATAATTTTCAATACGTAGAAGCTTCAGAATTAGAGGTCCCTCTTTACCCTGGACCTGGGAGGGAAGTAGATGTTTTGCCAAAATACTTCTTCATTCCTTTAAAAAGTACATCTTTCCTATGCAAGAGTGTGTCACATGTGCTTATCCAAGGTGCTTCTAGTTGGTGAGCAGTGTTCAGCTTAGAAGTGGTGTGTGCTCTGTTTGTCTTTGTCTGTCTGTTGTATACAGTGGGTGCCATATAAAGCTGATCAATGGTGGTGCTTCCTGCCTGCTTCTGTGAGATGGGCAAAAGATCCAGCCTAGAACACCATGACTCACCTTGCTTTGGTCAGTCTTTCTTGGGCCTGCAGGACCTTGCACATATTTTTTCCTGGAAGGATAATTTCCCCTCCCATAGACATGGATCAACCTAGTCTAAGGCCCTAGTGGTGTGGGGTCACTCTAATTTCCAGATGTTGCTGAGGAGACTGGAGGCCTCTGATCTGATATCATGTCAGATAGTAAAGGATGTGGAGGTGGGGGTGGAGGGTTCTTCCTTCATAACAGTTTCTAAGAAAACTTGTTCCCCCCGTTCCTCTGTCTATGACTCGTTTTTGGAGGGAATGGGAATGAAAACTAGATATGGCAGTAACATTACCAAGTAAAGTGTGGATACACCAGCACAATACTGACACATAGACTAACCACCCTGGGCACATATAGTGGCATAGAGCCCCTGCACATTCAAACTGATTTCACATGCAGGCAGTGTTCCCTGAGTGCTAGTGGTAAGTAAAGTGCTGGGTATTAAGACTCAGGCATATTCCAAGTACTCAAAGTTAAGGGGAAAGAGAGACCAATAATGTAGTTCTAGTGGAGGGCCACAAAAGGTCTGTGCTGGCAAGAAGGAGAGTAACTAATTCAGACTTTATTGGTAGGGAGGTCTGAGAAAGGCTTCTTGAAAGAGATTAAGGAGGGGAAGGATATTGGAGGATGAACTGGGACATTTGGACAAAGCTGGTTAAACAGTTGCATCATTTTGAAAAAAATATTTAATTACCAAGAAATAATAATGATTTACCATTTATTCAGTGCCTGTCACATGGCAGATAATGGGCACAAGATAAAACCCTTTTCTCATTCCTGAACCTTATCATTAGGAAGACATGTCAAGGCACTTAAACTAAAATGGCATTTAAACTATTTTGCTTCATATATAGGTGTACACCACTGGATAACTTTTTTTTATTTTAAATGGGACTGGCAGACTGTATGATTCCAAAACTTCAGGGATTGGCATGATCTAGATCAGGGGTTGGCAAAGTATGGCTTGTGGGCCAAATCTAGCTTGTGGTCTATTTTTGTATAACCTACAAATTAAGAATAGTTTTTGTATTTTTAAACATTTATACTTTTAAAACATTGTGAAAACAAAACAAAAAAACCAAAAAAGAAAACGAGACAGACCATATGTAGCCCACAAAGCCTAAAGTATTTATCTTGTCCTTTATGCAAAAAGTTACTGACCCCTGGTAAGATCATGGAAGACTTGTATAATGTCTGATGAGTCTAAACAACATGGTGTTTGTGTCTCTGTTTGTGTATGTATGTATTAGTATGGACCTTTTCAGTTTCAAGTGTCAAAAACCCTACTCAAACATGTTTAGGCCAACAGGGAATTGATTGGCTTATATTATAGATAAATCAAAGGCTCTATCTGCCGTCAAGCATGGCTAGATCTAGGGATTCAAATCTCCATCTCTTGGTTCTGCTTCCTATATAAAAATATATATATATATATATATATATTTTTTTTGTAGAGAAAGTCTCACTTTATCACCCTCAGTAAAGTGCTGTGGCGTTACACTGCTCACAGCAACCTCCAACTCCTGGGCCTAGGTGATTCTCTTGCCTCAGCCTCCCAAGTAGCTGGGACTACAGGAGTCCACCACAACACCCGGCTATTTTTTTGTTGCAGTTTGTCCAGGGCCAGGCTTGAACCTGCCACCCTCAGTATATGGGACTGGTGCCCTACCCACTGAGCCACAGGCACCTCCCGTTCCTTCTATATTTTGACCTCACACTAGCTCTAGCTCTAAAATCCTAGGGAAAACTTTGGCCAGCTTTGGAAATGTGCCCACCACTAGGATGGAAAAGTAGGCCACCACAATTGACAACTTCACCAGGACTGTGTGGAGGTGGTAAATGGGTTACCAAAGGAAGGGGTGATGGGCAGATAAATAATATGTGTCTCTTGGACTCCATCCTTTATTGCATTGACTAGTATTGCATACTTTCTTTTTTTGCGGTTTTTGGCTGGGGCTGGGTTTGAACCTGCCACCTCCGGCATATGGGACCGGTGCCCTACTCCTTTGAGCCACAGGTGCCAAATGTTCACAGTTGTGACTGCCTAACAATGCAATGATCCTAGACCCAACCAAACACATACACACTCACTTCCCAAGGGGAGATAAAGCAGAATCATATCCAGTTGCTTTACTAAACCCTCAGTCCAGGGTTATATGCAATTCTTGATCAGTTCTATATATAATTTCTTATGATTTTGCAAGCTATGGATAAAAGATAAACTTATCTGCCCCTATATCCTGTACACTGAATGTATACTTAACATGAAATAGTGGAGGGAAATAGTTTAACAAGTTTTTTTTAAGAGACAAGGTCTCACTATGTTACCCAGCCTGGCCTTGAACTGCTGGACTAAAACCATCCTTTCACTTTAGCTTCCTTGGTAGCTGGGAATATAGGTGTGCACCACTGGATAACATTTTTTTATTTTTTTAATTAAAAAAAAAATTTTAGAGATGGGGTCATGCTATGTTGCCCAGGGTAGATTCAAACTCTTGGGCTTAATCCTCCTGCCTCAGCCTCCCAAGTAGCTGGGACTACAGGTGTGTGCCACTGTGCCTGACAATAATTTTTTTTCTTTTTAATCTTCTATTTGGAATAGAGGAGAAAAAAAAATGGTCACTAATCTATAGCACATAACACATACTTCCGGATGGTGGGGTGAATTTCTTAGTCAACAAAACTGATTGTTCTTGGTCCTTTTCCATTAGGAAATATCTCCTTTATCCATTGTTCTTTCTGAGAGGATGGCCCTTCTGGAATTGAAGCATCCCCCTTCCCTTTGACATGGTTTTGGGTTTAAAGATTGCCTTATAGATTAAGCATTCCCAGATCTGTGTTTGCCAGAGGTGATGATTGTCTGATTCCTGGGCACCCTCTGGGCTGGAAACAATCAGCAAGAATCTTGCTGAGTCCTGGTCCTCTAGTCTGAATCTTGCCCTTGTGGTTTCTGTCTTTTACCAATAGGTAACACTTTGACCATTCCCCTCCCCCTCAGCTTCGTGGCTTCCATAATGACCTGTCTATGGTGGTAAGACACCCTTATTCTGCTCAGTGCCCTCAGTGCACCTATTTGGCATTCGGCTGGCTCATGCTCCAGTAGCCTTGGCTCCAACCAGATAGTCACAATCCCTGAGTGGTACTGGCTTCCTAGCCTCAGCCCTGAAGAGATGAGAACTGGACTGGCAGACAAACACTCTGTGGCCAGTGGCCTGCAGCTTGCTCTACTCCTACCCGTATGGCCATGGCTTGTTACTAAACTGAAGCCACATTACCAAAGGACTCCGGAGGGGAATCTGTCAGAGGGGAATTTAAGGGCACTCTGAAAACCTCTAGAGCTTGGAGCCTGTGGACAGAGTCCTCAGCCTTCAGCAAAGCCCTTGGAATGAATGAATTTCTCTCCCTGGATACAACCTGGGTGTCCTGGATGTAGGGGGAAACGACCTTTAATCTGAGATGGGACTGGTAACCTCTGATCTTGGAAGCAACTCTGGATTTGCTGTGTGCTCTCACCAGACTGGGAGGCTTAGCCCTGGCTCAGTGAAGCACAGGGTGCTACAACATGGAGATCACAGAATCTCACTTGATCCTTTCCATCTTTAGTTGTAATCTCTGTGTGGCCACGGTCCTGACTGCACTTGCCCCATCCTGACACAGCCAAATCCAACAGGTATTCAGAGGCTATGTATGGCCTCTGGGCCTCCTGCCATGGCCAGTCTATTTCCACAATTATGTTAAACAGCCCTGTGCTCTTTGGTAAAGCCAAGGAAGAAAGAAACTTTATAGGCTCAGGGATTTAAGAGCCAAAGCAGGTCATGCAGCTGCCCTTTCTAAACTGTAGCCTGAGCCAGGTGAGGTCTGTAAAGAGGTGACCAAGTCAGTGCCAAGTGCAAACTAACAACTGGTAAGGCCACTCTTTTCTCCCCATCTCTGACTTAAGATGCAGCTAAGTGTTCTCTGTCCGCTAGAACCCTGAGCTGATCAAAGCTTTTGATTGGCCATCTGTAGACAGGATTTGGAATTTCTAAGGTTCTGGCCTCCTCCCCTTTAGCTGACTAAGAACACAGAGACCCAGAAGGCAGAACAGGCTGCAAGCCTGGATCTGGCTTTTCCTAAGGCAGTGATTCTCAACCTTCTTAATGCCGCAGCCCTTTAACACAGTTCCTTGCGACCCACGGGTTGAGAATCACTGTCCTAAAGGACATCTTAGGTGATCAGCAGCAAATCCAAGGGATAATAAAGATAGTCCATGGAATGAGCCTCAACTTCCTGGGGAGTAGTCCAGAAATGGCCAGACCCAGTGGTCCAGCACTGGGCCCTGAAGAGGAAGCCTGCATTGGAGTAGGAAAAATCAGCTGTGTCCTCAGGACTCAATGTTGGGATGGATGGGGGCTTTGATTGTATCTCCATGTCTTAACCCAAGTACTCTAGAACAGCGGTTCTCAACCTGTGGGTCGCAACCCCTTTGGGGGTTGAACCCCCCTTTCACAGGGGTCACCTAAGACCATCCTGCATATCAGCTATTTACATAACGATTCATAACTAGCAAAATTACAGTTATGAAGTAGCAATGAAAATAATTTTATGGTTCAGGGTCATCACAACATGAGGAACTGTTGGAACTTAAAGGGTTGTGGCATTAGGAAGGTTGAGAACCACTGCTCTAGAAAGTAGACTCTGAGGCAAGTATTGACTTTTTCTTGGGAGGTGGCAGTCCAGGATAGTGAGGGGGAGAAAAGATGGAAGCAATACAGGACAGTGCATTACTGTGTTGGCCACTGCTTCACATGACCTGTAAGGAGACAGCAGGTCATCCAACAGGCTTGTTTGCTGAGTGCATGGTGTTCGCAAGAGGAAACTGCACCTTGGAGCAGTTCACCAAGGGAAGATTTGAGAGGAAATTTATCTACCTATTCCCCTCTCATCTACTGCTTCCATTGGTTAAGAGGCACCCCAAAGGAAGCTGGTTTCCCTGCACGTCTCAGTTGCATCATCTGCCCCTAGGTGGCTGTTAGGAAATTCAGCTCCCAAGGCCTGCTGTGTGGTATTTCTATCACAGACGTGGAAGGGCTACTTGGTATGGGCAGGATGCCCACCAAGAGAGATAAAGAAGGATGTATGGCTGGATGTGGTGGCTCACACCTGTAATCCTAGCACTTTGCAAGGCTGATGCAGGTGTATCGCCTGAGCTCAGGAGTTTGAAACCACCCGAGTAAGAGCAAGACCCCATCTCTACTAAAAATAGAAAAATTAGTCAGGTGTTGTGTTGAGTGCCTGCAGTCCCAGATCCTTGGGAGGCTGAGGCAGAAGGATTACTTGAACTCAGGAGTTTGAACCTGTGAGCTAGGCTGAGTGCCATGGTGACACAGTGAAATTCTGTCTTAAAAAAAAAAAAGGATGTGGCCTAGGGAATCCAAGAAGGTGCATAAGTTTTGTCCCCTATATATGTTCTGCTTTCTCCCAGAGGACTCACAGCCAAAGGCCCCAGAACTCCAACTCTGTCTAAATTCCAAGCCAAATACATCTTATTTAATTTGGAGGGAAAAAGAAGTATTCAGGTGTGGCTTAGAGGATCATGATTGGCACTTTTTTTCTGGAACTTCCAAAGCCCTAAACTCCTTTATCTTCTGCTGGATTCTTCACCTCTGTGCCTTTGTTCTCAATTGGGGAAGAGAATTTGGCTTTTTTGCTGTTGTTGCAGTTTTTGGCTGGGGCCAGGTTTGAACCCACCACCTCCGGTTTATGGGGCCGGCGCCCTACTCCTTGAGCCACAGGCACTGCCCCAAGACTTTGGCTTTTATAATCTATAGATGCATGATTATCTGATCCCTCCAGTTTGGATTGCTGGCTGAAGGCAGAAAACGCAACTCCAAACAGCCATTTATGGTTCTGATTCTTCCAGTATGGCGGAACCCTGCACTACAGGACCTTATTGAAAATCTCAAGAAGAGGTCAATGTCCTCCAACACCCTGACATTTTTTCCAATGCACCCCTTTAATCTCCACTTTGATGGTTGTATGACTTGAATCTCAAGATAAAATTGATGATCATTTAATCAGCTGATTTGATACCAAAGAATAGAGATTTCCAATTTCCCATGCAAGTGGGGATGCTCAGATCCCTACAGCCTCCATTTCACTTCACTTACACTAATTCCACACTTCATTCCATATCTGTATTAGGATTGATTTAATTGCAAGTTACAGCAACCAACACAAACCAGTTTAAGCAAGAAGGGAACTGAGAAGTGTAGTTGTGTTACCGACCTTATGCAGGGCTCAAGGCTTCATTCAGGGGCTCAGACAAATGTCACCATGCAGGGCTCAAGGCTTCATTCAGGGGCTCAGACAAATGTCACCATTCCACTTCTCAGGTCTCTGCTTCTCTTTATGTCTTGATCTCATTCCCTGCCTTGCCACAGACAAACTTTCTCCACATGGCAGGGAGAGCTGGGTGCCAGTAGCATCACTATCATGTCCTCTTAGCACTATGGCTTCAAAAGCCAGAGAACTTTGAGGGGAAGATTATGATTGGTTCTGCTCAGGTCACAAATCCATACCTGAGCTTATCCCTTTGGGAAGGATGATGGTCAGGCTTGGTGCAATGGGTCACGTATCTATCTCCATCTGGTGGTAGGAGGCAGGAGGCAGAAATGGTATTGTGACTTCCAGCCCCACTAAGTATTTGTAAAGTATAAAGACATATCCTATAGGAATGTATAATTTGTCCTAGCTGGAGTGTAGGATGCATGTGAGGGGGCAGGGAGAGTCAAGTAGGGGCCATCATACACACAGAAAGAGTGTAAGTTTTATTTATTCTGGGGTAATGAAGAGTCATCGAAGGGTTTTAAAGGAGGAGTGACATGATCAGATTTGGGTTTTAAAAAGATCCCTAATCAGCTAAGTGGAGACTAGAATGGAAGAGTGATACCAGGATAAAGAGTCTATTTAGGAGGCTAATGTAATAGTTCTGATAAGGAGGAGCAGGGATATATGTAGGTTACTATGAAAGTTTTGGGGCAGTCTGTGCCCATTATTTCACTTCTAAAACACACAGTCCACAGCATCCTTTCTTTTTTTTTTTTTTTTTTTTTGAGACAGAGCCTCAAGCTGTCACCCTAGGTAGAGTGCTGTGACATCACAGCTCACAGCAACCTCCAATTCCTGGGCTCAAGCGAGTCTCCTGCCTCTGCCTCCCAAGTAGCTGGGACCACAGGCGCCC
>CAUYRH010166028.1:0-26916 GCA_963574655.1 Perodicticus potto | reverse complement strand
CACCCTTGGTAGAGTGCTGCGGTGTCACAGCTCACAGCAACCTCAAAAACTTGGGCTGAAGCAAGTCTCTTGCCTGAGTCTCCCAAGTAGCTGGGACTACAGGCACCTGCCACAATGCCCGGCTATTTTTTTGCTGCAGTTGTCATTGTTAGTTAGCTAGTCCAGGCCAGGCTTAAATCCACCAGCCTTGGTGCATGCGGCTGGCACTGTAACCACTGTGCTACGGGCGCTGAGTCAAAAATTTTTTTTTCATAGAAAGCTTTCCACCTATTATCTGAAAATGCTTTCCATCATGTCAGTCCTTCTAATATTTTCATCAAGAAGGTGGTAATTCAAAGTATTTACCTTTTGACAGGTAGGGAAATTAATTTTGGCATTAGATTAGGAAAAGTCTGTGGAAGAAAAGCGTTCCACATGATGTGGGTACCTGACCAAAAGAGTTAATTCCTACTTCAATGTTCCTCCTCCTCTCCCTGACGCCACCCTCCAGCCAGTTACCAGGTAGTCAGTCACCAAGCTGCCAACATGAGCTGAGTGTCACCCTAAGGTTTGCAGAATGAGGCACATGCCCCTCAGCTCCCTCCTACAGCTCTGCACTTGTGAGGCAGATAGGACTAATACAGAAGATAAAAGGTTTTGGCAGCCACAGCTATAGTGGACGGGGCTCACATCTGGGCTCCTACTTGTTCTCCCAAGATCAGAGGATGGAACCTAATTCACAGGGTGTGGGTGACACAGCACACTGTCCTGCTCCCTTTGGGCCCTCCTCACAGCCTGGACAGACTGAGTTGCTGCATTAGCTGAAAGAGAAGCCCAATGCAACAGTCCTCAGGATGTGAGTGGATCTGAAAGCACAAGTAGGGTTTGGAATTTTTGTTTGTGTTTTCAGTCTTGCTATGTCACTCCAGGTAGAGAGGTAGAGTCCATTGCCATCATCACAGCTCACTGCAATCTCCATCTCCAAGGCTCAATCGGTCCTCCTTCCTCAGCCTCCCCAGTTAGTAGGACTACAGAACACGTGCCGGCCAGAATGCGTGGCTAATTTTTCTCTTTTTAGTAGAGATGGCGTTTCGCTCTTGCTCAGGCTGGCCTCAAACTGCTGACCTCAAGTAATCTGCCTGCCTCGGCCTCCCAGAGTGCTAGGCTTATAAGAAGTAGGTGTTTAAACAGAGAGATGCATATTCCAGGTGAGTATACATTATAAGCTCTTGAGGGTAAGAGGGCCGAAATGAGCAAAGCAAAGTCTGTGGAAGGATAAAGTGTCCAACCTGTGCGGAAAGTGAGGGAGTTGGAAGGCCCCACTGTGCCCAACCTGTGGGGAAAGTTAGAAAGCTAGAAGACCACTACTGGTGAAAGCATGAGCGCCTTGAAACCTCCAAGTTCCACCTCACTCCTAAAACCCAAAGAGCACCCCTCAAGTTCCCCAGTGCTCCCCAGCTCACCATGGAAATGGGCACTGCCACCCCCTGTAGCGACACCTGAGAGTTACCAGGAGCCCTGACAGGTTCCATTCAACAGTGAATGTTTGTTGTGTCATTTCTATGTACCCTCCCAGTGCCATTCACCTGAGTAGCTAACAAATAAGCTACTGTCTCTATCACTGGAGAATTCACCCACGTCACGTGGTGAAAAGTGGAACAAGCAATCGCAAATTAAGGCATGTGTGAAGTTTATCAGCAACCACTAACCCGCTCCTTTAAAGTTCTTCCTGTCACTACCCCCACAACCGTCTCCAATAAACTCACCCCATCCTGTTCATTAATGCGGTGTGGAGGGAAATTGAGGGCTGAGGGGGCGCAGGGAGAAGCCTAATTCCATTCTCCCGAGACTCAGGGAGCACCTTCCACGTGCTGCACGCTGCAGGGTAACGAGAGGAATGTAACGGGTGGTGGTCGTGGTGGGGTGGGAGGGAGGGGACAGAAACAGCTCTGCAGCCAGGATGGAAGGTGTGCTCTAGAGATACGCGGGAAAGAAAGAAGAATGCTTCTTCGGGGACCCGGAGCCTCCCTGCAAGAGGCGGCCCAGGGGCTAGTGAGGACGAGGACCTCCGCGCCCAGGGCACCGAGGGACTGGGCCTACTGGTCGCCCCTCGGACTGCAGGCCGGGCTCCCGGGGCAGGGCCGCACACGGCTCGACCCGACCCTGCCTCTGGCCTTGACCCCGCCCCTGACCCCAGCCCGGCCCCCGCACCCCGACGCCGCGGGTGGCCTAGCCCCGGGCCCCGGACCCGCGCCCGCGCCCGGCCCCAAGGCGGCCCGACCCGGACGCCCACCTCCGTGATAATGTCGTGCAGGTAGCGGAATGGGGGCTTGTTCAGCAGCTTCTCCGTCAGCGGCGGCCTCCGGATCACCTTCCCCAGCGCCTCCTGCGTCCGCCTCACCACCGCCGCGTTCATGGCGGCGTCCGCCTCCCGTCTGGCCGGCCGAGCCTAAGCCCGGGTCCCCGACCGCCGCCGGCCCGGCCGCCGCCGCCCGATCCCGCCTTGACTCGCCGCCCGGGTTTCCATCCCACAGTGCACCGGAGCCCGCCACGGCGCCTGCGCGGCGGCCGCAGGGCGTTCGGTCGCTAGGGCTGCGCGGCCTTAGCAACGGACGCTCTGGGCGCCCCGCCCACTGCTGGCAGGCTCGGCGCGGTGCAGGCTGGCGGGAGGTCTCGCCTGCGCAGAGGCCGCCTCCCACCCTGCGGCGCGAAAGCAGGTGCTCACCCTGGCTCCAGGAGAATGGGTTACCACCCGCGTGACTTCCAAGCTTTGCGCTGCCTGCCTCGGGAATTTCGAGGGCTGCCGTAGGCACTGGTTCATTGGAGGGGTTGGACTGTGTTATCCCCAAAGACACGGAACAGAAAATACGCTGTCCTGTCTGGTACTTGATATGGCTTCTGGGGCAAATAACTTGTTGGTTCTGAGATTCCCTTTCTTTTCCTATAAAGCACAGATAATAATGTGCCGGCCTGTCCTACCTACTTCCCAGGAAGGCAATAATGACTGAACGACGTCTCAGGGCTTTGAAACCTGGACAGAACCCTCTGCCCTTGTCATACGAGGTGTCTGTGATTCTGTCCCGCCTGCCTTCTACCTGTTATGCGCACGTCCACTGCAGAAATCCTTCCAGTAATTTGAGAGCTTTGTGGTCTGCAGTTCTTCTAATGAATACCTTTATAACTTTTAATTTGCATTCATTTTCTACCATTTTTAATGCTTTTCTTTTTAAGTGTGGATCTCAGTCTCCATCTAGTATCAAACATCTCTTGTCAGAAGAACTTCTTTTACTATTTTTTTTTGCACAGTTCAGCTGGCAATGGAAAAGTTATGCAGACAACTCATCTCAAGACAGGCTGTGAGGGTCATCAAATACTAAATTGCATTTTTTTTTTTTTGAGACAGAGTCTCACTATGTCACCCTGGGTAGAGTGATCTGGTGTCACAGCTCACAGCAACTTCCAGCTCTTGGGCTTAAGATTACAGTCAACGGATTCTAAAAATTGAAAATGGCAGACATCGTGAGGCCAGCAGTGCCTCAGTCACCATGGCTAATAATTTTTATTGCTGCACTTTATGCAAATAATCAGACCCAGTACACTGAAAGTACAGTTTATTGTGGCAATTAAATTAGTTCTGCTATAATTTGTTTTAGTAAAGTGAGAAAAGAGAGAAAAATGGTTCAAAAGGAAAAAAACTGTGGCCCACCTGTATTAGATTCCAGCCTTGTCTCAAATGCCAGCTCATAAAATGAGACAAAGATGTTTAACTAAACTGATCTGTTAAACAGGACTAAGTGATTGGCCAAAGAATATAGAATTATATACAGTAGTTATATTTGCTCTGAAGCCTTAAGGCTCAAAAAGGGTCACCTTCTGGCTACACTGGAAAAATGTGTCCAGTATTAAATGCTATCTGCTGTGTCTATATAGGTAACTCAGGAAAAATTGGAACCTGAATGAGAATTTCCCAGTACATGGTGTAGCTGCAACATGGCCTCACAAGTGGCCCATACCCAGCTGATGTTCAGGAATATTCGCTTGAATTGCCCAGAACTTTGGATCAGTTCTGAAGGGACTCTTAAAGCTAGGTATTATCTTAAGAACTGTGCTAAGTCTGTAAATAAGAATACTAATGTTCTCATTGTGCGAACCTTAGCCTCAAAATCTAGAACTTATAGATACTTGTAGATGACTGCTAACTGGTTTCATTCTCTTACCCTGGACCCAATCTCAACTTCGTCCCTGTCATTGTAGGAAAGCCAGAAAGCCACGAACGTATGCAAGGTGACTAAGGTCATGCCAAAGGCAGATGAAAACTCTGGAGATATCTGTGAAAGACTGCATAAAACATACAGACTGGCCAAACCATTGTATGAAGCCACAAAGGGGGGAGAAAAGGGGCCAACCGGATAGAAATCTGACCCAAAAAGCCTTCAAGAGGCTAAAGGAAAAACTGTCGGCAGGACCTGGTGCCAGGCCTCCCTGATCTGGCCGAGCCTTTTGAACTGTACATATCAGAAAGAAATAGAGCAGCTGAGGGAATGCTCACCCAGAATGTAGAATCCTGGGCAAGACCAGTTGCTTATCTCTCTAAGCAACTGGACAAGGTCTCACAAAGATGGGCCCCGTGCCTTAGAACACTTACAGACACTGCCATGCTGGTGCAAGAGGCTGATAAGTTGACTTTGGGACAAAACGTAAGAGTGTGGATACCACACGCCATGGTCACTCTGTGAACACCAAAAGGCACCACTGGTTGACCAAGTCATACCTCACCAAATAGCAAAGCTTACTGTGTAAAAATCCGAGGTTGGTTATAGAAGTTGTATGCCTGAGGCCATGCACTTGGAATAGAACAAAAAAGAAAATTAAGAAGCTTCTGGGGAGATACTTCTACATTCCCCTCTTGGCCACCTTTGCCAAGACAGTCAGCCAGCATTGTGTGACATGCAGCCAACACAAAGCTAAATAGGGACCATCCCTGCCGCCTGAAATTCAGTCCTGACTGAAGATACACAAATGGACTACACTGAGTTGTCCAGATATGGAGGAAATCAGTACTTACTAGTTCTGGTGTACATGTACTCAGGATAGGTAAAAGTCTTCCCCGCCAGGATAAAGAGGGCTGATGTTGCCCAAAGAGATCTTCCCATGGTTTAGATTGCCACTCCACAATAGAACTGATAATAGACTGGCCTTTGTAATGGAGATTAATGCAAATGACAGCCAAAGCCTGGAATATCACCTGGAAACTACATGTGGCATATAGGCCTCAAAGCCCAGGCAGGGTAGAGCACATGAGCAGAACCATAAAAGCAGGAATCGGTAAACACTGCCAGGAAGCAAACTTTAATTTGGTACAGGTTCTGCCACTCTGGTCTTGTTCAATGTTAAATGTACCCCTTCTAAGAGGTCAGGGTACTCCCCTTATGAGATAAGATATATATAACAGGCCTCCATCAGTCCTCTACAATTTATCAGGGACTTGTAAAAGAACTGGGAGAGACTGAACTGAACAGGCAGATAGAAGCCCTAGGAAGAGCAGCAAAGATCTCCACTTGGGGAATTAACCCTGTTCTGTTTAGTCTTTCATGTCTGCACATCCTTTCTCTCCAAGGAATCAAGTCTAGGCCAAGGATCAGAACCCGGTCCCCATCAAACCAAGGTAGAAGGGACCCTACAGCAATATCCTGACCACACCCACAGCAGTGAAGGTGGAAGGGATCCTCGCCTGGATCCATCACAGCAGACTGAAGAGAGCTTCACTGCCCCTGTGGGAAGGAAAAACAGCTCCAGCCAACCCCTGCAAGGTAATTTAAGGCGGTCAACATGCCCTGCTCCAGTCACATACTGGGAGCTGGCTGGTCAACGCACTGCTGAAGCCTGAGGAAATTCCTCCGAGACTTGTCTTAACTGGTCTTTGGATTTTAGGAAAGAGGAAGGAGAAATGTGAGCTGTGCACCCACAGCACAAGACAGGACAAAAGCTGAGTCTTTCATATCTTTTATGCTGCGAAGGTACCAGCAAGGGAGCTTGTGCTCATAATCGGATACAATACTCAATATGTGACACGGAAAAGGGTGAAGACCCATACGTACATTGCAATCCCACAGAGCCCCCCACGACAGCAGATTAAGGCCTGCAGAGCGGACCTGAGAGAAGTCACAGTCCCTGAAATCCGCATGCTGGTCCAGACCAGGGAAATAGGAGAGCCCAGCCAGGCGACTGGAAGTTTAATGCCTACAGCACCATGCGAGGACGCTGCAGCAGAGGGAACTGGGAAGAAAACTACAGGACAGATCAGAAGTACTTCTGTGCCTTAGATTTCATAGAAAAGTGGTGTGAGATCGAATGTGAAAGGTGAAAGTGTACACAGAAGGCACCCGAGACAGTGAGGACTGCGGCAAAAGAAACAACGTGCTCAAAAAAGAGTGGTGGAGACAGATTGCTCCGTGGGTCAGTGTGACCCCTGGAGCTAGTCTTGCAAATTAATAACCAAATGAAAGTCACATGAGGCATAGTAAAGAAAAACCCAGACATTGACCATGTCCCGGTACAGACTTGGAATGAGTAAAGCCCTCAAAACCTGTGGAGGGACTGGTTTTCAACCCTTAGAGAATTTAAAAATCTTACTAGAAGGACTACTAGTCGTCATCAGAGTTAGCTTAATTATTCCCTGTCTCCTCCCACTGGCAGTCAGGGCTATATGCTGGATAATTGGGACAGATGTCAATCAGAAAAAAAAAAGGATCACACTATTCTATATATGAAACATTACTACCGGCTCCTGCAGCAGCAAGCTGGTATTGTCAAATTAAAACATATAGAGTCTTAAAAGGGAGGAATGAGAGAGGATACACAGAAAGGGTAAGGTCTAAGAGAACAGAGGTGTTCTCAAGGAGACCCCAAAGAAATACCTGCGAGGTCCTCCCCATGGAGACTCAGCTCTTAGGAATCCGTAGAAACTTAATTTCCTGGGACCTGGAAACTAATGCTTGCTTCCGCTTCTGCAAAACCAGCGTTCCGTAAAAGCCGGAGGAGCCAGCTTCTCCAGCTTGATGCACACTGACCGATGAGAAAGGTACCCGTGGGCCAGACCTTTTCCACTGGAAATGAACAGAGGCCTGAGCCAGTTGGGGAGAGTGGCCGTTTTGAACTCCTCTGTGCCTTCGCTCTGCAGCCTGAAATAAAGCCCTTACTCTTTTTTTGGTTTGTTTTGTTTTTTTGAGACAGTCTCTCTATGTCACCCTTGGTTGAGTGCTGTGGCATCACAGCTCACAGCAACCTCAATCAAACTCTTGGGCTTAAGCAATTCTCTTGCCTTAGCCTCCCAGTAGCTGGGACTACAGGTGCCCGCCATAATGCCCGGCTATTGTTTTTTTTATTCTTGTTGTTTAGCAGGCCCTGGCCAGGTTCGAACCCACCAGCCCTAGTGCATGTAGCTGGCGCCCTAACCACTGAGCTATGGGTGCTGAGCCAGAGCCCTTCGTCTTTTAAACACGGTGTTTGGGTGCTTTTCTCTCCGTTGGGCCTCCTCTGCCTGCAACACTGACACAGAGCCCTGTGGCTCCGAGGTTCTACCAAAGACCCTGAGCCAGTGACACGCAAGGAGGAAGACAATCCCTGTTTTTCCCACTGCCTGTGGAGAACAGAGGGCCACATGGGCCAAGGAGGCACAGGGCCTGACCACTCTCTTTGGGACTACAGGCCACTGGAGATCCGCCTGACTATCAGGGTTTCCAGGAGGATCTGGGACAAGGGAGCAGAGTTACCCAACCCCACCCGAAGCCTGACTCAGGAGGTGGCCATGGAGTGGACACAAATCCTTGGACATTGCAGCCTTTGGGAAACATGGATTCTCCCCTAGGCCACTGTGTCCTGAGTCCTCAACACTCAGACAGAGGCCTGAGGAGACGCAGCTAAGGATGGCTGACTGCAGGAAAAAGACCTGGAACACGGAGCTCCCGGGGTGAGGGTAGGGATCAGGCAGGATCAGTGCAGAGGCTTCGTGGAGCCTGTAGTTCTGAAGGCTCCAGGCTGGGAGAGGGGCCCTGCAGCCTAAATTACCCCTCAGCTGCACAGTCATGAAAGCACTAGGGAGAAAGACAGAAACATAAAAGAGAGACATTCATTAAAAAAAAAAAGATAATTGATTAAACTACTGTAGAAAAGCACAACAAAGAAAGTGTTTGAAACGTAAAAGACTGGCAAGAGACGCTTTTGAAATAGCCATTTCTGAATGAATGCTAACCAGGGCGGTGACTCACTCCAGGAGAGAGAGTGTCGCACAGCAGTGCGCCTTCCAGGCCCGCCCTCCCCTCACCAGGAGGCACACATTCCCAGAGACAAAGGCCCAGGAGGCTGACTTGACTCTGCCTCCTGAGCGCCACATCTGCTAGGGCCCGGATGTGGGTCAGGATGGAGGAGGGCTGGTGGGGAGGGAGGCAAAAATTGTGCAGAGCTGGAGATGGGCTCACCAGCCTTGAACACACAAGGGCATTGGGAATCAAGGCTAATTATAGGATGTCCACTTCTTTTTTTTTTTGAGACAGAGCCTCAAGCCGCCGCCCTGGGTAGAGGGCCATGGTGTCATCATAGCTCATAGCAACCTCCAACTCTTGGGCTCAAACTATCCTCTTGCCTCAGTTTTTCTGTTTTTAGTAGAAATGGGATCTTGCTCTTGCTCAGGCTGGTCTTGAACTAGTGAGCTCTAGTAATCCACCCACTTTGGCCTCCCAGAGTGCTAGGATTACAGGCGTCAACCACCTCTCCCATTTGCCCATTTTTGAATTGGCGTATTTGTTTCTTTTGCTGTTGAGTGGTTTAAGTTCATTACGTATTCTCAATGCTAATTCCTTGTCAGATGTATAGTGTGCAAATTTTCCTCCCATTCTGTAGGGTGTCTCGTCACTGTTTATTGTTTCCTCTGCTGGGTAAAAGCTTCTTAGTTTGATGTAATCCTGTTTGTCTACTTGTGCTTTTGTAACTTGTACTTTTGGAGTCATTGCCCACACCAATGTCAAGAAGGTCTTTTCCCTGTTTTCTTCTATTTTCTTTTAGTTAGTTTTACAGGTTGTGGTTTTACATTAAAACTTGAATCTGGGGCGGCGCCTGTGGCTCAAGGGAGTAGGGCGCTGGCCCCATATGTCGGAGGTGGTGGTTTCAAACCCAGCCCTGGCCAAAAACTGCAAAAAAAAAGACTTGAATCTGGCAGTGCCCATACTCAGTGGGTAAGGCACTGGCCACATACACCAAGTCTGGCGGGTTCAAACCAGCCCAGCTCAGCTAAAATAACAATGACAACTACAAAAACAACAAAAAATAGCCAGGCGTTGTGGCAGGTGCCCATAGTCCCCGCTACTTTGGGAGGCTGAGGCAAGAGAAGCTCTTAAGCCCAAGAGTTTTAGGTTGCTGTGAGCTGTGACACCACAGCACTCTACCCAAGGCGACAGCTTGAGACTCTATCTCAAAAAAAAAAAAAAAAAAAAAAGACTTGAATCTATTTTGGGTTGGTTTTTGTATGTAGTATGAGATAAGGGCCCAATTTCACGGTTCTGCATGTGAATATCCAGGACTCCCAACCCTATTTACTGAGGAGAGTGTCCTTCCCCATTGTGTGATCTTGGCACCTTAAATATCAGTCCGCTGAGTTCTCCTAGCTGAAACATCCCAACCCTCACCCCTGAAAGTCGTTGTCTTCCACTGGCCACTTGGGGCCCTCCTCAGATGCTCCCGTGATGCCGTGGAGCTTCCTCTGGGCCGGTGCTCAAACAGGAGTATGTAACTGCTTCTACTGCGTCTCTTCCCAATGGAACGCAAGATCCGGGAAGGCAGGAGCTCGATTCCAGATGTCTCCTCGGAGCACTCATGAATATTGGCGGAATGAACACGTGGGTGCTTCAAGGAGAGTGGCCTTCTCAATCAGTGTGCCTTGGCCACCATGAGGGATGCTGTGGCAGGCCACTTAGATGCCCCACTCAGGACCAAGGCACTCTGCCCCAGTTGCCAGGAGTGTCAGTCTTCATGGGCTCACAGCCAAGTTCCTCTCTGGGGAGACTTAGTCAAAGGGGTCTACTTCACTTACAGCTCCTGAGGGGCAGCCCACATTCAAAAACTGATTAAGTTGGGGCACAAAACCAATTTCCCAGGGCACTCTACTAAAGAGAGCTGCTATCAAGAAAGGTCTGAAGGGCCGCACCTGTGGCTCAAAGGAGTAAGGCGCTGGCCCCATATGCCGGAGGTGGCAGGTTCAAACCCAGCCCTGATCAAAAACCACACACACACAAAAAAACAACAAAAAAATAAAATAAAATAAAGGAAAGGTCTGAAGAAGTGAAGGCTAAATTGAGATTTTGGAGCTGACTCCCCACTAACCAGCTGAACAGAAATCCCTCATGATTGGCGTGAAAGGGAGAACCGAAAGCCACCCCCACCCCCACCATGCCACTTGCAGTCCTGGGACACCTCGGAGAACTTTTATCAGTGGCTGCCAGCAGGGGGCGCTGTCTCAAACATCAGAAAGGACAGTGGAACCCGATGGGGGTTGTTGGGGTTACAGAGACAGTGGACAATGGCCATGAAAGGCTGGGGGTGAGACTCAGAGGACATCCTTTGCAGCACATAATGTCCCTTGCAGCCGAAGAGCAGAGTTCACCAAGGACCATACTCAAAATCAATTATGAGGGTAGTGGAGCTCCAGAGAAGATTTAATGCTCACCTCTGGGGAGACAGGCAAGGTCAGACTCCTGATTGACAAAAGGGACTATGAGATTGGGAGGAGAACATCTGGACTGATAGACTCCAAAACCTAGATTTTCCATATTCCCCTGAATAACCCACCTAAAAAAGAGGCCCACTCTTGAGCCAGGCCTGTAAATCCCAGTTGCTAGGGTGGGAGGATGGCTTGAGCCCAGGAATTCCAGGCTGCAGTGAACTACAGACAAAGCAAAACTCTAACTCTAAAAATGAAAAACATATGGCCAGGCACAGTGGCTCACACCTATAATCCCAGCACTTTGAGAGGCCAAGGCTGGAAGATTGCTTGAGTGTAGGAGTTTGAGACCAGCCTGGACAACATAGAGAGACTCTGTATCTACAAAAAAATTAAAAATTAGCTGGGTGTGGCCATACATATGTGTAGTCCCAGCTATTCAGGAAGCTGAGGCAAGAGGATCCTTTGAGCCCAAGGAATTTAAGGTTGCTGAGCGCTATGATGACACCAGTACATTTTAGCCTGGGTGACAGAAGGAGACCTTGTCTTCAAAAAATTTTTAATTTAAAAGTGCATAAAGGCTCGGCGCCTGTAGCTCAAGCGACTAAGCCACCAGCCACATATACCAGAGCTGGTAGGTTCGAATCCAGCCCAGGCCTGCCAAACAACAATGATAATTACAAACAAACAAACAAACAAAAAAGAAATAGCCAGGCCTTGTGGCGGGCGCCTATAGTCCCAGCTATTTGGGAGGCTGAGTAAAGAGAATCGCTTAAGCCCAGGAGTTGGAGGTTGCTGTGAGCTGTGATGCCACAGCACTCTACCCAGGGTGACAGCTTGAGGCTCTGTGTCAAAAAAAAAAAAAAAAGTGAATAAAAACTTACACTAGCCCTTATTCCTTTCCCAAAGACTATATAGAGGCCTCCATCTTATAAGACAACACATGCTTCTTTCAAGACCCCAATAAGTACCTCCTGACACCAGATGAATTACGAGAATCAAGTCACACCGTAACCTGTTTGGGACATGCTGTCCTGCTAAGAAAAAAAGGGACTGCTCTGCAAAGGAGCTGTAGGATGTACCTGGCACAGACCAGCAGAACCCAGGGGAGCGCACACAGTACTGCATCCTGAGGGTGCTGGAGCCAGCACAGGATGAACGTAAAGCTGGAAAAGAGAGAATTGATCAGAGTGGGAAGACAGTCCCTGATCCAGGCCAGGACCCAAGAAGACAGAGCTCGTGTGCTATTAGAGGGGCTCTGGGAAGCCTGCAGAAAGCCGTGGCCTTCACTATGTGAAGGGGCTGCAGCCCTGCCATGGAAGAAGGTCGGGGAAAGTGGGCCTGCCAGACTGGAGACATTATGTCAGGCCAAACCTGCCAGCTGACCACATCCCACTGGAGGACCCAGAGGGCACTTCTTTTACCAAAGTAATAAGCTGGTGAGAAGCTTATCCACGTTGCTGAGCAGCTCGGTGGTGTCCTCTGCAGGCCGTGGCTCATGGCAGGAGATGCTGCTACAGGCCTGGGCTCCCTGATAACGACGGGGATGATATGCCGCCAAAATCAAAGAGGCTGACCAGTGGTGCCTCAAGACCAGAAGCAGAACAAGCCCAATTATGGTAAAGAGTGGCAAAGTCAGCCTAGGAGCCAGAAAGACCTGATGTGCAGAGAGCTAAGGAGACGGTTAATAGAGCTGTAGGGGCCAAATGGATGGGCAGTAAGTAAGGGGACTGCCCGATTCATACAACTCAAAGAAACCGAAGATGGGTGCGCAGGAGGCTCACCAAGTAGCTGCCCCAACACGCCAGCATGCTCTCTCACCCGCTCTCAGAGCTGAAGTCCAGTGACTGAAGGAAGGGCCGGGCCCCGAGAATCCCAGTCGAAATCCTCCTAGTCCTTCCCCAAAGGGACCTCAGATCACTTGTCCAGGCAACTGCTAAAAGAGAGGGGAAGTATCCAAACATTTCAAGAACTGTTTAACACAGAAACCAGGGAACACAAAACATCTTCTCAAGCCCTGTTAGAGAGAGGCAGATGAGGTCAGGCGATGAAGAGTGTGGGCATACGTTTAGATTTTGAAAGGTCCACTGGGCACATGGATCTGCCACCCAGTGGTCATTTTCCAAGTGTCGGGGCCCCTACATCCCGGTCTCGGTCGCCACAAGAAGGAACCAGGCATGACATGGATTAGAAGTACAAGCTTGCGGGAGGCAGGCTAACCTTAGTTACAGGGTAGCCCCGAGCCTCTTCTGCAACGGCTATTTATTAAGGTTATACACAACAGGTGTGGAGAGTTAAGGTGATTGACATAAACAGGTGTGGAGAGTTCAGGTAATGACATATGAGGGCTGCCTGCATAAGGATTGCCACGTGCTCTCCTCACATGTTCTTTCCCCACAACCCTCATGAAGAACTACTAAGCATCACTGTTTAACACCTGCTTACTAGTGAGTGACCGACCTTATCTCATTCCGGAACACTGAGTTACTTGGGGGATTGCCCCCAAGTCAGGAAACGTCTCTAGGCTTGCCAGGAGACTGTCCTGTTCTCAGCGTTTCCTTTTAATGTGATAAGAATCAGTCACTGTCCTTTGCAAGCGTGGTGTCCAGTCCTCTTCAAGCTAATTCTCCCTGCAGCCTCTGCTTGAGCATTCAAACCTGTCTCAGCAGATCAAGAGACCTGCGCCTTGCTCCTCTGGGAGCCCCAGGCGTTGCTGCCTTCCTGAGCATCCTACCCCGTAAGTATCCAAGCTTTCCTTTGTAGAAGAAAGCAGCGGCCTAGAATAAGTCTCTGAAACATGTGATTTTAGGGACCGTGTAAATAAGAGATTGCCAAACCCATGCGAAGGACCAGGTCTTGGGAGACCTCAAGGAGAAGCAGATGTGAGTGAAGGGGGGCGGCACAGAGGCCAGGAAAGCTCAGAGGGTTAGAAAATGAGCCGTCCTGCACACAGCTGTTCTTCTGATCACACTTCAGGTCCAGTTAATTACAACCCTGTGGGCTCCTCAGAGTAGTCCCAGAATCTGACCACTGCTTTTCACCAGCACTGCCCACCCACCCCAGCTACCACATCTCACATCCAGATTAATGCCATGGCCCCAAACGGCCTCCCGCTGCCTCACCAGGTGCCACCCAGCACCAGCCATTTGCATCTGCAGCCCCCTGTGCGGGGAAGTTCTCCCCTAAGGTGTCCCTGGGGTTTGCCCCCCACCCCCTTCAGGTGTTTGGTCTAATGTCACTTTATTAGTGACATTTTCCCCATCTCCTCTACTTAAAATTATAACACACATACACAAATACCAGATGTTCTAATGTGGTTTCCTTAGCTTGTTTTTCTGCACTCTCTAATATATTATCTTTCTCCTTGTTTGTTAATTGTCCGATTCCCATCCCCCCACTGGAGTGTAAGTTCTACAAAGACAAGGATTTTGTCCCTTTTGTCCACTGCTGTGCCCTGGTGTCTAAATCCGTACCCAGCACACAGTAGGTGCTTGATAAATATTTGCTGAATGAATGAGTGAATAAATGAGCAAGTGACTCCCTCTCCCAAAGAACCAGGGTGCCTTTCATGTGACACCATAAAATAGTTAGACATGACTGTTGCCCTGGAGGGGCTGAAACCCACATTGATACTTCAACCGAGAAAGTAGAAATAGTTAAGGCACTGAATTAGGAACGCTGGTGAAGGGGAGATGTTTGGTGCACTGAGAGAGTAGTCAGCTAAAATTCTTCATGTGCTAAGGATGTTCAGACCCAGGGTAATAAGAAGCTGGAGAGGAGGGGGCATGGTTATGTCCCATCAAATACACAGAAACTGACGGAGTGCTGGGACCTCAGGGCAGCACCATTTGCAGGACAGTCCAGATTTTCTTATGGGCCAGCCCAGGGTGAACCAGAACGTGTGGGCAGCCTACATGGATTAGTAAGTTGATGCTCCTTAAATGCCAATTTTCCACATTATTTGATCAACATTCAATTAATGAGCATGTGGGGAAAAAATGGTTTCTATTAATAAAAACTGCAAACTTCTTGTTTAAATTCAATGTGAGGTATTTATTTTATTCCTTATAATAATACCATATTTTAGCATCTTTAGAATTGCTCTATTTCACAGTTTTTCTGCCACTCACAACTAGAGTTAGTCATCATACCCAGTGAAAATAAACCTTACATGGGTATGCCCAAAATATATTTAAATTATTTTTCTTCCATCCTTCATGTTGGCAAAACATTTCCCACTTTTCTCTCTTTAACTTTTATGTACTTTTTTGGTCAAATAAGACAGCATCTTAAGAGATGTATTAAAGGGTTTAAAGTCGAGTGAATAACATAAATGATTTGTTCCTAGGGCTTCATTTGGTTTCTGTTTCAGCTGACTACGATTACTGACGGGGCCCATCAAGTGGGAGGTGATGGGATTGTAGATGGACTGTGTTTCCAACACACAAGATGTGGACGTCCATCGGGGGGACGAGTGAGAAAACAAGGCCTCGGTCAGGCCAACACATGTCTAGTTATATCCATCCCCAGAAAAGCATTGCTGGGCTTACAGGTGTATGCCCAGAACTAAGAGGGGCCCGTCAAGGGATTCCTCCAACAGACGAGATCTCTGCCCCAACATGGCATTCATAAACAAATGCAGAATAACTAAGCAAACTCTCTTAGTTGTGAGAATTTAGTATTGGGAACTCCCACTGGGTTAAACCGTTCATTGCTCCCTGCTCCTATTTTATAAAACTATTAGAAGTTTTATTTTTAACTTAAAGCTGACTCTTCAACCATCCATTAATAAAGAAATTTTGACAAGGTAAGAAGAGCTTGAGTTTAGGGATGGCCAGTTGTTACCCATCTTAAATGGATTCAGAAACTCTGTTATACAGAAGCTAATTTGTATTTAGAGTGGGGAGTATTTTTAATAAATGTTTTCATATTAAGTGGGCTTTAATTAGGGAGGGTGATGATGTCCATTGTGATTGATCTTATTAAAAGGATAAATCTTTCATGCATGAAGTTTTAATATTTCAACAGCGAGATTAGCACTGTTACGTTGCAAATCTCATTTAAATTGTTTGCCAAAGGCTTGAATTAAAAACAATCGCTGATAACATAAAGTCACCATGGCCATAAAGTGATGACAGATAACTTTGAGTGAGTTTCAGAATAATTGTTCATCCAACAAAATGGTTTCCAAGTCAAATTTGGTACATCCATTAAAAAAGTGAGTAAGGATGTGCTAGTTACCTTCAGTAGTTTATTCCTCTACAAAAGCGTTAAAACTACTTACATGTAGGCAGGATCTCCGATTCCTCTGTTGCAATGAATAATGCCAAGTTTGTTTAAATTCATGCAGTCCTATTTATAAGAAATACACACACACACCTGGGTGGCTTTGTTTTGAGCTTAGAACAAAACATACAATTGTTGAGAAGAGGATATTTAAATGTACTCATTTACATTCTTTGGCAGCTCAGCGGTGGCAAAATAGCCTTGAGGATGTGTAAAACTAGATCAGTGAAGCTCTAACCACCAGTAAGAAACCGAGGCCGTCTTTCCTCGCTAAGGAAGAAAGGCCAGGGGCTGACTCCCTGTTAGAGACCTGCGGGCAGCAGAGACCCGCTCCTGTTCTTTTCTCTGTCTCTCTCGTTTCACTCACTCCTGGCTTAACTGTGTCCCTCCCTGCTTGTAGAGGAGACACAAACACACGCACACACACACTCCTAACCTTTCACTCTTGAAATCTCCTCCCCACATTCTCTTGCGATGTTTTGGGAAACAGTCATTTCCACAGAGCACGCCAGCCTCAGAGTGCCCCGGACCCTGAGCGGAATCCTGGGCTGGACGGTGCCTGCAGCCCCTACCTACGATGAGAGAGGAGCGACACATTTCCCCACGCAACACTTTAACCTGCGAAGTCGAATTTGGCCCACTTCCTACAGAAGAAGACAGCATTCCCAAATAAAAAGTGGAACCTGAAATAAAAATGCTCACCAGGGCACTCCAACTTCTGTTAAATAATTTTTCTATGTGCACGTGGCAGTAGATCTACAATCAGGGTAGATGGCCAGCTTGAGACGAGCATCCTGACAGCTGCTGAGGTTAGCCGTCAGAGTCATTTAAAATTCTGGTACTGGGCAGCGCCTGTGGCCCAGTGAGTAGGAAACCGGACCCATATACCGAGGGTGGCAGGTTCAGACCCAGCCCTGGCCAAACTGCAACAAAAAAATAGACAGGTGTTGTGGCGGGCACCTGTAGTCCCAGCTACTCGGGAGGCTGAGGCAAGAGAATCGCCTAAGCCCAGGAGCTGGAAGTTGCTGTGAGCTATGATGCCACAGCACTCTACTGAGGGTGACAAAATGAGACTCTGTCTCTAAAAATAAATAAATGAATAAATAAATAAAATTCAGATACTGAATGAATATTGCTGTTTTCCAGTAGTAAGTTTTAGTAATCATGTGTCTATACATTTCTGCCATTGTCTTAGAGTACATGCCAAATACTATCAAAATATACATGATGGAAACAACAGGAGTGAAGAGAAAATCCAAATGAGTAAAAATGGTGGTAATTTCAAGGCATCTAATAAATCCTTCCTTGCATACATACTTTTTTCATAATAGAAAATGACTTCTCTCCTTAACTAAATAAATTTGGGATATATATTGAATAAACATTAGGTTGAAGAAAAACCAAATTGCTAACCAGGCTGGAGGCCCAAGGAACAAATTAGAAACTACATTGGAAGTAAGAATGTGATATGTAAGCTAGTTAAAAAAAAAATTGCTCACTTTTGCTAGCTCCCATGTACTACCCACTTTAAAAAAAAATTTTTTTTTAAATTAATTGCACATATGTATGGGGTACATGTAATATTTTATATAAGCATACAATGTTTATATTTGGGTAATGTGCAACAAATTTGGGTCATTGGGATACTCATCACCTCAAATATTTATCATTTCTTTGTCTTGGGAACATTCTAGATCTTCTCTTCTAGCTATTTTGAAACATACAATACATTTTTGTTGACTGTAGTCACCCCATTGTGCTGTAGAACACTTGAACTTGTTCCTTCCATCTTCCTGTAGTTTTGCACTCCCTAACCAACCTCCTTTCATCCCCCCACCATTGCCTGTTACCCTTCCCAGCCTCTGCACTGATCCTTCCATTCACGGCCTCCATGAGATCCATGTTTCAGCCCCCACATGGGGGAGAACATGCCGTATTTGTCTTTCTCAGCCTGGCCTGTTTTATTTAACATAATGTCCTACAGTTCCACCCATGATGCTGCAAACAACAGAATTTCATATTTTTATGTCTGAAAATATTCTGTTGTGCATGTAAACTGCATTTCTATCAACTCATCCACTGATGAACTCTGAGGTTGATTCCTTATCTTGGCTGTTGTGAATAGAGCAGCAGTGAACTATCACTTTGATAAACTGCTTTCCTTTCTTTGAGATAAACACCCACCAGTGGGATTACCAGCTCGTGTAGATGATAGGTCTATTTCCAGCTTTTTGAGAACTCTCCATGCTGTTTCCCATAGTGGCAGCTACTTTAAGCCCTACTTGTCACCTCTCTCTCTCCCAAGTCAGTTGAGAACACAGCATCCTGGCCTCTCCAGCTCTCTTCCCAACACCTGCGCCAGTAGCCTCAAGCTCAGGAGCTGTTGAAAGAGCTCCTGCTTGCTTGAACACCTTCGTAGGCCTTCTCCCTCCCTCCAACATCCTTCTCCCTACCATGCCCTTTCTCTCCTGTGCCCCACACTCCAGCAGATGACCAGCCTTTTCCTGACTTTCACCATCCCTTCTGCCAGCAGCCCTCCTGAATCCTAGGACTACTTACCCATTCAAGGCTACTTCCCCCTTCCCCAGGGTATGTATTGAGCAGATTCACCTTTGGGGTTCCATTTGAACTTCTCTCTACTCCGTGCCCTTGGAGTACTCCCCAGAAGTAAGAGTAATGAATTGGCAGGAGATTTTAACAGAATCCATCTTCTGCTTTCTCAAACACATCCAGCCTGCACCTGGACAAAATCCCACACTGCCTTTTTACCTGACCAGGGGTCCCTTATTGCCCCTGTCTCTGTCCACTGGGGCCACTGCCCTGCTCAGAATACTAACCGGCTCTACTTAACAATAGTGACCAAGAGGTTAAAATCCAAATGGACAGTGTCATGAATACCTTTCTGTGTTACCCAGGGAGTAATGATTTTTAATATGATAACAACAACCATATTTCCACCTATAATTTAAAATTTTCAGCAGTAAAACCTTCTTCTAAGTGTTCACTGCTTTCCTGCAGAAAGCCTCACCAAAATTAAACTTATATATTGGTTTGCAGTGCATGGCACTTGCATTTACCCCGAGAGATCCTGAAAGATTTCAAAATTATATTATAATGGAGGTTGGCTATTTTTAATTAATAAAACCTTTATGGGATAATTTTTAACTAACACTCAGGAGAATCAGACACTCCTTATCATGATAAATTATCATTTAAAATGCAAAGCATGAGGACATACTAGGGAATAACTACATTAATTACTCACTGCAGCCATTAAAATGGTTCCTGGAGACGTTTCGTGCGGTCTTCACCACCTGGGATGCCGTCTGCTTTCTTCCTAATAATGGAAGTTCATCATTCCCTGCAAGACCCAACTGAAGTCTCGCCTTTTACAAGAAGTCTCTTTCCAGCCCCACTATCCTATAGCCGAACAGAGGTTTCTTTGTAACAGTTTACTTTCTTTGGGGGTTAACATTCTCTCTTCTTTGTTTTCTTCTTGGAGCTTAGTAAACTAGCATAGGTAGGAAAGACCACACACCCCACAGAAAAACATAAATATATTCAAGCGAGGGGGAGGAAGGGGAGAGGAAAAGGAGAAGGGAGGTGGGAGGGAAACCTGCAAGTTCTCACCCAATGTGCACCGTGTATACAGTACACACCCGAGGTGAAGGGCCCAAGGACAACTTGAACTTTACCTTAGAAATGAAGAAAATGCAACCTCAACATTTGTGCCCTCATATTAATCTGAAATTAAAAGAAAAAAGATAACCACACCTACAAAAGTGGATGGGCCAGTGTGTAAATAATCAGGAAAATCGAACCATCGGTTAATCAATCAGTGCAAAAATATATAAATCTGGAAAACTGATCCAGAAAGTCCTGCCCTGAAGCTTAAGTTTTACCGGCTTTATGTTTCCTAAAGTAATGATTCAGATTTAGAGTAATGACGTGTGAGTTCATGCTATATTTGGCTAATTAGTTAGACATTAGACAGGTTATTCTATGCATTTTATACACTTCAGAGAATGTTTTTTTTCTTCTCTGATTTTTTAAGCTCAATACCAAATCAAATCAGAGAATGAGTGAGCAAAAGCCAGTAAGTGATGTGAATGTCCCTAATCGCCGGTGTTATTTCAATGAAGAGGAGGAAATTAGGTACAGGAGAGAGCTGTGCAGTGAGCTGGGCCCATCTGGGAATTCCGAAATAGGCTGTGGAAAAAAGAGTATTTTGGCCAAATGAAAGTATTGTTTTTCCTTAATATTCAGTGTGTTTGCACTCTCTAGCTTATTATTTTATAATTGATAGCAAAGCTATAAATGGCTTTGGGGAGCTTTGCATATCCCACATTATTGCCGTGCTGTGGAATAGTATAATCAAGTAGAAATGGAGAAAATTGTTTGTCAAAGATTTCTTTCTGTAGGCAAGATGCTGCTCTTTTTCTAAGTGTCTTTTAGCTGTTGACTATTTTATAATCATTGGCATAAATACAAAAATGGTAAACAATGTTTATTATTTGCACACAAGTGAATCTGAATTGGGGCCTTTTACTGCCAGTCATTCCCAGGGCAATCTCGGGAACATAACAGGCAATCAGATGGTGATTTATCTGACCCATTACTGGGAAGGAACAAAGAAAAATCTAAACATCATTTGGTTCACTCATGTATGCACTGCAAATGCATAACAGTGAATTATCTGAGCTTTGTCATGATTTTCTATGCTGTAAACATATTTAGTATTCAAAAATTTGTTTTTATTGCTTCCTTTAACTTTTTTTGGTTCAATCATAGGAAGAGATACAGAAGAAAAGTCCATGTAATAGAGTGTGATAAAGCAAAAATATCTGAAAGTCCAGGAAAGCAATAGATCCATGAGAAATAAAATTCTCCAGGTTGTCTTGGGATGAGGTGTGTTTTTCCAATGCCCTGACCATATTCCAGCAGGGTAATAACTTCAGTCTATGCTGTCTCGAGGAAACGCCTCCTGGGGTCAGAGCTGGCTCTCCACTTCATCCCCTCACCACAACTGATGGGGAAGGGCTGTGCCTCGCAGCTGGCGAGCGGCTGCATTTCAAGTGAAGCTGAAGCAGGGCTGTATTTGGAGCAAATTCTAACTCCCCAAACAAACTCCAAGTCATAAAATGTACTTTTAATTGTTTATGAGTATAACCAGCAATTAGACCCTACGAAATGTCGCACCATGTAAAAATAAGCCGCAAATTAATTACCTTGCTTGTTATTTTAGTAGCTAATTAGCAATTATTTTCATGGCTGTCTCATGGAATCAGTATCCAATGAATAAAAAGAACATTTTCCGGGTAATAGCAAGATGAAGGCACAAATGGCACACCGAGCAGAGTGACATGAAGGAAAGGACACGTGACAAGGGAGGTGACCGAGGCTGGTGGATCAGAGGAGGGCAAAGTCAAGCCTGCAGGATGAGAGCGAGCAGTGCCAAAGCAAGGGCTGAGGAAGGGGACAGGGCACGGCAGGTGTGCGGTCTCCATGTGAGCGAGGACACGCGGCCGAGAGGAAGCAAGGGCAGGAGAGTGGTCCCAGCGTGCAGGGTGACGGGGAGCAGCGCCCGTGGTCCCAGAATGCAGGGTGACAGGGAGCAGCAGGCAGGAGCAGAGCCTCCCCAAACCTGTAGGGTTGACGGTGTTCCCAGAAGGCTTTGCCTCTGACTTTCAAAGGCAAAAAATATTTTACCACATTATGTGTCTTCTTCTCACAGCGACCAATGAGGCAGACGTTTCTCCCACTCTGGGTGCTAAGGAGACAGACTAGTAACCTGCCCGAGTTCGTATCTTCCATGTGGCAGAGGAATAACTCGCACGTCTGCTGCCTGCCCCTGGGCCCAGCCATTTCATTGCTCTGTCTGAGGAGCGTCTCTAATCTCTGACCTTGAACCCTCAGGCCTGTGTGGAACTAGTCGGTCTAGTTCCAAGGAAAGATTAAAGACAATCCCTTCCGATCAGTGATGGGTTCTTCACCCTGCAGTTTTAATCTCATGGTTTTCAGGGGCACAGTTGAAGCCAATTAAAATGTACCCCTAATTCTGGAGTTTTCTAACTACACAATGAAGAAAGCAGACAACCTTTAGATCTTAGGATCCGAGTCAAGAACTGACCAGAGAAGATAACCTTGCAATTAGTAATAGTGCTAACCTAGATTTGGAAAACCTTGCAATTAGCAATAGTGCTAACCTAGATTTGGAAAATCCAACCCTGGCTTCACACACAGAAGCCAACTGTTCCCTCCCCGTGATTGCAAATGCTTTGGTCATCTTCATTCCTGGCCAGTCACAGTTATCTTCACTGCCAATGTGGTCAAAGACAACCAGACAGCAATCTGAAAGATTTTTTTTTCTGCAGTTTTTGACCGGGGCCGGGTTTGAACCTGCCACCTCTGGTATATGGGGCTAGCGCCCTACTCCTTTGAGCCACAGGCGCCACCCTGAAAAAAAAAATTTTTTTTTTGAGTAGTGTACATTCTATTTATTTCATTCAAAGGCACTATCCCTTTAACACTTCACCTTTTCTTGAAGCCTCTGGTTACTGTAGGAGTCACCAAGGGTCAGTTTCTTTCCCGGAAAAAGTGCTCTTCTCCTACTTCTGAACTTGCTCAAAAATGAAAGAAGCATATGATTTCATGCCAGTAGATGGACTGGGCATTTTGGTGTTGATGTGAAAGTAAAATGTTTGGGGCGGCGCCTGTGGCTCAGCGAGTGGGGCACCGGCCCCTCATACTGAGGGTGGCGGGTTCAAACCCGGTCCTGGCCAAACTGCATCAAAAAATAGCCAGGCGTTGTGGCGGGCGCCTGTAGTCCCAGCTACTCGGGAGGCTGAGGCAAAAGAATCGCCTAAGTCCAAGAGCTGGAGGTTGCTGTGAGCTGTGACTCCTCCTCTGCACTCTACTGAGGGTGATAAAGTGAGACTCTGTCTCTACAAAAAAAAAAAAAAAAAAGAAAGAAAGAAACTGAAATGTTTGGAAACTGGAGGAGTAGATTTATTAAGGGAACATTGGCTGTTGTTACAGATAAAACCTGAAATTTCAGTGTTTTGACTCAATGGAAATTAACTTCTTGTTCTCAAAGTCCCATGAGTGGCAGAGGCAGAGCTGTTCCCCAGGCATCACTCAGATGCCGGGGACGATGGACCTCGGCTTGTGCTTCCCAAGGCCACCCTGCGTGTCAACATCCAACCAGCACACGGGGAAAGAGAAAAACTGGAGCATTGTATGGGGAATTCTGTGGGCCATGGCTGGCAGTGGTATCCATGAATTTCTGCCACATTCATTGACCAGAACTAGTCACACAGCCACACCCAGCCGTGAGGGGGCTCTCGAGCAAACAGACAGAGGACAAAGTTGTCAGTCTCTGCTGAGAAGGAGCGGGACGAACTCTGCTTCCTCTAAAACTTGTCCTCGGTCTGAGTGTGGGGTATGAAGAACACGTACCCCACCCCTCGACCGCAGAGCCTCTCTATGTATCTATGAATTTATCTATCCGCTCAATTCATCCACCCCTCAAAAAACATAACCAACATTTGACAATTCTCCCTTTTGCAAGAACCTTGTTAACAATATAACCCTTCACGCGTAAACGGAAGTAAACACAACTGCTCTCCACTGGTCTGAGTCCCAGTTCTCTCAGCCTTCAAATGAGATTCATATTTGTTCAGTGCTCATTGAGCACCTTTTATGTACCAGGATTCTGGACTAAGACAGGTGCAGAGAGACGGTGACACACAGCGTTAGGATTGAGGGAAGCAAAATTGCACACAAGTTTTGCAAACACCCACGTCAGTGTTAGCACATCCCTCAACCCTTAGTCATTTCCCCTCTTTTATCTCTCAGATTCTCTACTCGGTCACCAGCCCATCGTTCTTCTGCAGGCCTCCACTACTCAGACCTATGGAAGAGCGTTCTGCTACTTTTCTAAGGATTTTTCAGGCCACTATTCTAACCCTGGAAGCTGAGCCGACTTGACTCCTGCCTGTGAGCTCAGTCCTGCTGCCATTCAGGCCCACAGCAGCCGTGAGAGCTCATCCTCAAGTCCCTCCCTCCTGGTTCTGCTCAAACCTGTCTCTTTGGTCCCCACCAGACGGCTGCTGTCTTATTTCGGGCTTCCCCATGCTCAGTCCCTGTCTTGCATTACCAGCATCGGGATGCCCCTTGAGGGCCTCAGGGTAACAGAGTAAAGATACAGACTAGTCTGGGTTGCTGGATCTTAGGGAAATTCACTGAACTCATCACCACTGTCATTAAGTATTAGTTAATCTCAATGTCAAGAAGGGTCTGCAAACATTGTCCATAAAAGGCCGTGTAGCAAATACTTCAGGCTTCGTAGTTCACATACAGTCTCTGTCTCTCTGTGTGTGTTTCTTCAATCATTTAAAAATGTAATAACCATTCTTGGCTCATGGGCCATTCACACAGAAACAGGTGACAGTCTGGATGTGGCCGGTGGGCATAGTTTGCAGATTCCTGGTCCACAGCTGCACTATCCAACAGCGTAGCCACTGCCCACATGTGACTATTTTAACTTAAAATGAAATTATCACAAATAATGTGAAATTCAGTTTTTCGGTTGTGCCAGCTCAAAAGCCAGGCTTCAAGTACTCTATAGGCACAGGTAGCTATGGGCTATCACGAGAACAGCAAAGATACAGAATAGAAAATCCAACCAGACGGCACAGGGCTGGAGCCTTGTTAACATTAGTAAGCCTTTCACAGCCTTTTGTTTAGATGGGATTCCCTGTCCACATTCCAATCACCTCCATGCATCTATTGCATTTTCCTTGCCGCTAAATAACCCCCTCATCATTGTAAAAGTCCACATCGTGCCATGAGTGGTGGGCTATGATCAGGAACGATGAGCTAGTGAGCTTGCAAACTTGACTTTCACCCCAAGTGATTTACTTCGTAAGGATCTGGTGTCTTGACAGAAGATAGCCAATCAGACGTCGAAAACCCCCTCCTAGGTGAGAGCCTTGAACTTCTCGGGTCTATCCATGTTCTTCCCAACTTCTAGCATCGATCCTAAGACAAACACCAAGATGCCCTCAATCCCCCACAGCAAATAGAGCAAAAGTGGGGATTCCAGCTGAGTATCCACAAACATCCCAATCACGAGAGATTGTGCCAACTGTGAGAAGAGAAGCAGGGCGTTGGAGAAGGCGCTGTCCTCCAAGGGGGCCACCAACAGGCAGAGGGAGAGGGAAACACAGACAGAGCAGCGGGGACCATTCCCGGACAGCGGGAGCAGCTCCTCCTGGCTTGGGAGAGCCGAATGTTACGTGTTCAGGAATTCTGTGAGCCTATTGCTAAACAGCCATTATTTAAAATAAATTATAGAAATCTGCAATTAAGTAAATTATATTTAAAAATATGCAAAACTCTTCTCTTCCTAATTATTTTACCGTCACCTCACTCTTGAGGTTCTTTGTGACTATTGCACATACATGATAAAATACTGTGTTATGATAATCCATTGCTGTGCTTTTTTTCCCAAGTCTGTGTTCAATAATGTCATTTTGGTAATTTAACATTAACTACAGTGGGGTGTTTGATTTTGTTTTTTACACAGACAGTCGGTTGTTAAACATTTACCAGAATACTGTGCAAGCCAGAACAAAATAAAATGCACGGTCTTAGAGACCTGTAAAACATTATCAGGGAAGGGCAGAGGAAAGGAATTTAGTCCAAAGACGGAGGGAATTCCTGCTGACTGTGGACCTCTGCTTTTGAAGCTGAGTGCTGATTATAACTGCTCCCCATTCTGAGGGAGCATCCCCCAATTAGAATTACCCACACCTTGGCCACCCTGCCTCTGCTGGCCACTTGCCATCCCTTGATTCCTTATCCCATCGTTGGCGAGTTACGACAGATGGCAGATCCTGTTTCCATCACAGAAAAACTGTTTGTTGCCCTCTAGTCTTTTCTCTTCTGGATTAATCTTCTTTCAGATTTTCTTCTTGATCATAAACTCTTACTGTTCCTGGACTTGCAGGCACTTTGTCATGCTGCACCCCACTTACCTGAGAGCATGGCCATCTGATCCTGCCCTGTCTGGCCTGGACAAGCCTGCCGATTCCCTTTCCAAATCCCTTTCCATTGCATGGGTACAGCCACCAAACCACGGAAGTGACTTTGTGGGAGGGAGGGGCAAGCTGGCCTCCAAATAAAACATCTGAATGGTGGCTTTACACAAACTACTATGCCTATATTTACATTTGGGAAAGTATTTTTATAAAAATAGAATAGTGTTTTCAAGGGGACTAGAAGAAATTAACTGTTAGAAGTTTCAAACGACATAGTCTAGGTATAGTTATGAAATGAATATATGTATTGTAGTAAAGGTAATTCACAGAAGATTAAATTAAAGTGATGCATAATGGTACAGAAGCCAACAGACACAGATTCATTTACCTCTTGACACAAAGTATTTTTTTTTCATTAAATCATAGCTGTGTACATTAATGCAATCATGGGGTACAACGTGCTGGTTTTATGTACAATTTGAAATGTTTTCATCGAACTGGTTAACATAGCCTTTGTGGCATTTTCTTAGTTATTGTGTTAAGACATTTATATTCTACATTTAGTAAGTTTCACCTGTACCCTCCTAAGATGCACCATAGGTGTGGTCCCACCAATTACCCTCCCTCCACCCATCCTCCCCCCTCCCCTCCCCTCCCTTTCCCCTTTCCCCTTTCCCCATATTCTTGTGCTATAATTAGGTTATAGACTTCATTGAAAGCTATTAATTGGTTTCATAGTAGGGTTGAGTACACTGGATACTTTTTCTTCCATTCTTGAGATACTTTGCTAAGAAGAATATGTTCCAGCTCCATCTATGTAAACATGAAAGAGGTAACTTATTAGCAAGAAAAGAACAAGTGACACAAATTATTAAACATCATCCTTTTTTGTGTGAC
>CAUYRH010166025.1:0-11008 GCA_963574655.1 Perodicticus potto | reverse complement strand
GAAGGAAGGAAGGAAGGAAGGAAGGAAGGAAGGAAGGAAGGAAGGAAGGAAGGAAAAAGAAAGGAAAAAAAGAAAGAATTGGTCTATGAAAGAAGATCTATCTGGGTTCCAGTGCTAGTACTGCTGCTGCAAATTAGCAGTACAAATTCAGTTTCACTAATAAATAATAATAGTTATAGTGGGAGTCTACTTATTGGAAGTTTTCTTTGAATCAGAGATTATCTCATGAGGTAGGTACCATTCTTATTTTCATGTTGCAGAGGAAGAATTTAGGGAAAAAGAGGCTAATAATTTGCCTAAAGCCATTTGGTAAATGGTAGAGTCCAGGGTAGAGTCTAATTCAGGTCTGGCTGACTCTTAACAACCATAAATATATGTCACCTGCACAAATATTGAGGGTGAAACAAATGGTTACCCTCTGCTCCTAAAATCTGTTATTCCTAAGTTTTATATGTACTTCTAAGCAGAGGATTTTCTGAATTTAATTCCCTTCCCTTCCCTTCCCTTTCTTCCTTTCTTCTTTCTTTCCTTCCTTCTTTTTATGGGGTGGGAAGGAGTGAGGAACCTTCTGGCTGAAAGAAATGAAGGAAGGACAACAGGTCCAGCTCACTTTCCCTCTTCAATAATCTTGGAAAATCAAGAAAGAGGGCCTTGTGAGCTGGTAATAATGGCCCTGCTACAGTGAGGATATTCTACCCACTTTGAATGACCTTGCTGAGGAGATACAGGATTGTGACGGGGATGACAGTATATGGTAATCACCTAATGGTAGGGCATACTTTCTTTCAGGCACTGTTTTTGGGTGGAGCTTTCTAACTAATAGCCCAAGAAGTCTTCTGGCATTGTGAGACTAAATAAATGAGAACATCCTGTGTATGGTGCATCTCTGTTTAAGGCAGCTCCAGTTCTTCAGAGATTTAATGGGCAGAGCACAAGAGACCTGGTAACTTGATCTCAGGCAGAATCGTAGGGTCAGGGTATATATATGGTAGGACAGGCATGAGTTTAAATCAAACCCTTTTAGCCATGTCATATGTAGCCTCAAGCAATTTATATCACTTCCTCAAGTTGTAGTTTCATCATACAGAAAAAAAGGATAGCAAACTCCAGCTCATAGATACATCATAAAGATATACACAAGCTTAGAGTAGTTGTGAGAAATCAGCAAAATAATAGGTAGGCAGTTCCTGCCCCAAAGCAGGAGCTGAATTATTATCAATTCTCATTACTTTGCATTCTCGAGCAAGAGAGCTGCTCCTCTCACAATATTGCCAAAGGTCCTGGATTGAGAAATGCCAGAAAGAGAGGAAAACAAGATCATGGTCTCCATCCAGTGCTTTAATGTCCTGTGGGTTTGGCCACCCCAGTCTGGGAGCTCAAGTTCGTTCTGAACTGCACCAAGGAGCACCTGGGTCCAGATGGAGCACCTTCTTAAATCAAGCCTCAGGGATCTGCCTCTGCATGCCCAGCAGCATATGTCTGTGCCTACATATTTCAGTTTATAGTTCTTTAGTAGCCTAGAAATATATTGCAGCATTATGGACAAAATTTCAACAAAATAAATGACAGATTTTTATATGTGCATTCAAGAAAGAAAAATGTGTCTCTTATGCAGGCCATAATTGTAGAACTTATGCTAATGGAAATCATTGTAACACTTTATTCATAAGGGTCATTTATAAATGATGTATGAATGTCCATAAATGTCTCTCTTATTTGCTATTAATAGTTAGGAATGCTATTATTTCTACATAAGCCAAGTGTGATTCCCTTCAAATGGAAGCAACAATAGGTATTATGTGTTGGAACGAGTCTACAAATAAAATAAGCATATTTTTGCCTGGTTATTAACTACAATAAAGTATTTCCACGTGGGTTATTTAAGGTTTTATTTAGATTTCATCTTTAATTTGGAAAAACCTCAGGGTGCTATTTTCAATGAAATGTATCAATCATAACACTTGCAACCCAATTATTACACTTCAGCTAAATTACTTACTGTGATCTCACCATTTAAAGTACACTTCAAAACCACAAGTGAGTTGTCATAAAAATATTTCCTCTTCTCAGACTCTTTTTTTTTTTTAACTAATAATATGTTTAAATCAAATTTGTTTAAGAAGAAGGCATCATCACACATCCACATTACCCGGCACAGTGAGGAGAATGGAAAACCCACAGTGACGGGTCTTTTAGTTCGCCCTTTCCATCAGAAGCAAGAAGCCAAATACTACCCTGCCCTTCTTCCCAACACAAACAAAGGATGAGTTGGGATTGGAAGGGGAAGTTCTTGAATGATCTACTGCAATTTGGCATATATTGTTACATGTTCATTTAATAGAATTTCACCAAATGATTTGCTTCCACTGTAGAAGAAACAGTACATGCTCTTCAGAGTGGTCTCCAAATGCTCTTCAGAGCAATGAAGATCCCTCATCTGCTTTTCACCAGGCGAGCCACACGGAGGTAGCATGAGCAGCATTCACTCTGCTCTTCTAATTCAGCACACCCTGAAAAGTGGGAGTGCAGGTTTGGGAGGGCCTGGGGTTTCAGTCACCTTCTTTGGAAAGTGGTGGATGAGTCTCAAAGGGAGGGATCAACCACCAAAGTCCTAGCTTTGGATTGACCTGTGACATGCCACCCAAGGTGAGAGTGTGGAGGGAAAGGAAAGGAGAAATTGCACGAGTCCCTCCTTTTCCTACCTCCCCCAGCTCTTGTCACAATTTACCCTTCCACCTTGTATCAAAAGGCCACTCTGCCCTGCAGACTGTTTCCAAGCTGAATTAAAACTTAGATGCCAATGTTTAAATACACAGTGCCCTCAAACCCTGCCCACAAACGTTCATTCACAGCTTTATTCAAACACGTGTGCTTGAACCAAGATATCCCTCTAGCTGAATGAATAAACTGTGGTGCATCTAGACAACAGAATATTATTCAGCACTAAAAAGAAATGAACTATCAAGCCATGAAAAGACAGAGAGGAACTTTAAATGCATATATTTAAGAGAAGGGAACCAATCTGAAAAGTCTACACACCATATAATTTCAACTGCATGACGTTCTAGAACAGGCAAAACTATAAAGACAGTAAAAGAACTGGTGTTTGCCATGGGCTTCGGAAGAGGGAGAGATAAACAGAGCATAGAAAAGTTTCAGGGCAGTGAAAATACCCTGTATGGTACGATAGTGGTAGACACGGTGTCATTATACATTGATCCAAATCCTGTGAACTTTAATATAAACTTGAACTCTGCGTGATTATGGTGTGTCGTTGTAGATTCATCAGTTGTAACAAATGTACCTTCCTAGTGGGGGATGCTGGCAATGGGGGAGGCTGTGCAGGGAAGGAAGGGGAAAGCATACTGGACATCTTTGGACCTTTCTCTCTTTTTGCCGTGAACACAAAATCACTCTAAAAAAAATTGTGAAGTCTAAAATAGCTAGAAGAGAAGATTTGAATGTTCTCAACACGAAGAAATGATAACTGCTTGAGGCGATGGCTATCTCCCTTACCCAGATTTGAGCACTACACCTCGTATGTTTCTATCATAATATCACATGTGCCCCACAAATATATACAACTATTTTGTATCCATACTTGTTAAATAATAAACACATGATAAAGCCTATTTCAAAAAGTGCATACTGCCTAAGTGGAAAGCATTTTTAGTTTCTTCTGGGTCACACAAAGGATGACGGGCAGCACTTTGTGAGGACTGGAGGAGGGGCGGGAGAGTGAACACTGCTGTACGAGGAAGGACCGACACCAGGCCCAGAGGCTAGCAGGTAGAAGCCACTCTCAGTCAAATTCATATTTTTGCCCTGGGCCAGATGTGTCTAAAAGCTTCAAGCGTTCCCACAGCTCCTCCCCTAGGGGCACCAACTGACCGAGGGGTCACGTGCTTATTTCCTCAGTCTCACCCCCTGGGTAAATGTCAGAAGATCTGCTGAAGAGCTGTTCAATTCCACTTCCATCCTTTGCCTCCTGTGAATGATGGGTGTGGGGAAAGGGATGATTTTTAATAACACATGAAACTTTTAATTCCTGTGAACAAACCTAGAAAGGCTTGTCAACCCTGCCCAGGGCTGTCAGAGACAAGGGGAGAGCAGGAGGGCAGAGATTCTGGTAAGAACTCTGTTCCTTATTCCAGGGCCAGTCTGAGAATGTAGTCTCATTTCTCAGACTACACTTTTGGGGTTCAGTCATAGAAATACAAGATTGATGGAAAGAAACTGTGCTGACCACCTGTCATTCTCTACTTTAGGGCACTGTACTCAGAGCCCGGCACATCACAGTTTCACGTAAATGTTGGTGGAATAGCCCAGGCAAAGTGGCTCACACCTGTAATCATAGCACTCTGGGAAGCCAAGGCAGTTGGATCTCCTGAGCTCAGGCATTTGAGACCAGCCTGAGCAAGGACAAGACCCTGTCTCTACTGAAAATATAAAAACTAGCCAGGCTTTGTGGAGGATGCCTGTAGTCCCAGCTCCTTGAGAAGCTGAAGCAAGATCACTTATGCCCAAGAATTTGAGGTTGCTGTGAGCTGTGACACCATGACATTCTACCCAGGGCAACAGGGCGAGACTCTGTCTCAAAAAATATGGTTATATGTTAGTTGAATAAATAGAGGATGGATGGATAGATGGACTCAGTGTACCCAGGCACTGCATTGTGTTACTTAACTCTCACAATCCTATGAGGCAAGCGCTGTTGTAGCCATGTTTCCTCCCTCCCTCTAACCATCATCCATATGAGGCGAAGGATGGAAGAAAAAGGATTAGGAAATGGAAAATGATATGTAGGAGTTAATATGCACACCCTGGCCTTTTTTGTCTCGAAATCCATTTTGGTGGATGTTGTACTTACCTTACTGTTATTTTTCACAGACATCCAGATATATCACCGAAGAAAACAGGCATAAGTAAAACCCTAATGGGCCAGACTATGATCCTGGTAGTAGTATCAGTTGTGAGGACAGGAGGTTAAGAAAAGGTTATACCTCTCTGATCACCAAGGAACCACATGAAACTCTCAGCAGCAGAGAGAGCTGAGCATCTTGGCCAACCCTCCTCTCTGTGGATCTGGTTTTGAGTGATGTAACGAAGAACAGATTAAGATAATATGATAACAGTGTTGTGGGTTGTATGTTCAACATCTTTGGTTTTTTTTTCCCTTGCTCATGCTGAAGTGCACTACAGACTTACCCTCATCTAAAGCATTGTTTGTGGCTAGCACAAGATCCTCCCTTACCATAGACCTTACTCTTTAGCTGGAGAGGAAACTTGGACAAAAAAGAAGCACAGATGGGGAGTTAGAAATAGGATTGCCAAGAAATTGGATAATTTAATCTGGAGGAAAAAACTGGAGAATCCAAAAAGTAGTCTGTGGATCCTATAGAATTAGTTACAAGGAAGATATTATCTCCATTTTTTAAATCAGTTGCATAAGAGCGTGAGATTAAACTATAGTGGGAGAAAGATAAGTAACTTCATATCTTTACCTCCTTTGCCACCTGGGAAACTTCTACTTATGTGTCAAGTTCCTGAGTTACTGCAATAATTTAAATCAAATAGGCCCCTCCCCTTGACTTCCATTTTCTAGCGGAAGCGTGGGACACAGTGGAAGGTGTTCAGAAGTTCGCCTGGCTCTGATCAGGAGCCAGGAGCACAAAGCTGCTCGTCACCTTCAGCAGGATCCAAGTCAATGTTTGACAAAGAAGGAAACAGACAAGGACAAACTAAACCTACCGAATCCTCCTGGAATCATGGAGAATGGTAACAATGGATGCCATTTTATTAATAGAAGCCAGCTAAGTCCTATAATCCCATTATCTCCAGTTCAGTCCTTTACAGGAATGCTACTGGTAGGTACCATTTTCGCCCCCATTTTAATAATAGTTTTTTTCTAAAAGGCTAAATCATGTTATAGTCCTTAAATATGCACAATTTAAAAATAATTTTTTTAAAAAAAGAAGCCTCAGAGAGGCTTGACCAGAGAGGTTAAGTAACTTACCCAAGTTTATACAGTAGGTTGCAAAGCTGCAATTCAGATCCAGGCCATTATTATTCCAATCCCTAATCTTGGATACTAACATCTAAATCCAAATAACTGACTATTCAGTCAACCAAACTATTTTTCTGATTTCTATTTGTATTTGAAAGAGCAAACCAAAAAATGAGATAACAGTCATTTAACTTTAAAAACAAATTAAAACACATCTAAACTGTGCTCTTGGAGCAGCACAAAGTGAGCTGTGCTATTACCACAGTTTTTTATTCATTTGTTCAGTCAGTTTCTCCACAGGAATTTATTAAGAATTTACATTTAGACCATTTGAACAAAGCTCTAAATAGACAAGTGTATTATATTTGTTACATTACATGCAATCTGTGTACTATATATACCTACTATAAATTTCTAGTAAATGGGAACGTTACAGAAAATATTTTAAATAGAATATTAAATAACCAGGGAGAGTTTCTGCTTTTCTTTTCTTTTCTTTTTTTTTTTTTTTTTTTTTTTGAGAGAGTCTCACTTTGTCACCCTGGGTAGAGTGCCGTGGCATCATAGCTCACACCAACTTCACATTCTTGGGCTCAAGCAACTCTCTTGCCTCAGCTTCCCGAGTAGCTGGGACTATAGGTGCTCACCACAATGCCCAGCTATTTTTGTTTTTAAGAGATGAGGATCTCAGCTTGGCGCCTATGGCTCAAGCAGCTCAGGTGCCAGCCACGTACACCTGAGCTGGCGGGTTCGAATCCAGCCTGAGCCTGCCAAACAACAATGACGGCCTCAACCAAAAAATGGCCGGGCGTTGTGGTGGCGCCTGTAGTCCCAGCTACTTGGGAGGCAGAGGCAGGAGACTCGGTTGAGCCCAGGAACTGGAGGTTGCTGTGAGCTGTGATGCCATGGCACTCTATCCAGGGTGACAGCTTGAGGCTCTGTCTCAAAAAAAAAGAGACGAGGGTCTCACTGTTGGTCAGGCTGGTCTCAAGCTCCTGAGCTCAGGTGATCTACCTGACTCAGCCTCCCAGAATGGTAGAACTACAGGCATGAGCCACTGTGTCCAGCTGAGTGTCTGCTTTTCACAGGTTAAATAAATTAACCACTCTCTGAACATTACAGCCTCTTAAGGTTTTTTATTGTTTTATGCATACTTAGATTATTTTCTAGTAACTAATAGTTACTTTCTTAGTAAGAAAATGTCCAGCTAGTCAGGGGAACTCAGCTATTTCTAAGCTTCTAAGTATTAAAATACAATAATACCCCAATCAATATCAAGATAGAGAAGAGAGAAAAGAAAGGAAGATCTGTTCCCTGAGAAGACAGAGTCTCTTAAAATGATGGACAACTAGTTTCTACTTACTTTGTAGCTAATTGGAGAGATGCTTTTGAGGGTCAGAGGATGTTTGAGGAAATACAACTGGCCACCAGCCAATTACAATATCGCTTCCTAAAAGGGTCCACCCATCAGACTGAATAACAGAGCTCCTTCTGCAGAGCCACGGGAGGATTACTGGAAATGGCAAAGTGCATTATACTTAACATTATCCAACAACATAAAATGATGTATTAACCGTCTCCCTAAATTCAGGATGTTTATTGATTTTTTAAAAATCATAGATAATTTAACTATGTTACATTTGCATTATGTAGCATAAAATAAGCATTATAAGTTACTTCTGCTCACATTTTGTTCGAATTTTTTTTCCTTGCCTGAACTTATAGAATGAACTCAGGTGACACAAGTCAACCAAAGTTAGTCATCAAATATTTATGTGTGTTAAACCCTGAATTTATTCATAGAGTCCAAAATAATTCTTTTAAACGAGAGCATGTCTGATAGTAATATCATGTGGAGAGAAATTTCTGAATGTTTGTGTGTCTGTTTGTGTGTCTGTGTGGCACCTATTGACTAAGAGGAGGTCCAGTGTTGTGTAAAAGGAACAAGAAAAATGTTCTACCCAAAATGAAAAAATAAATGAGATTGACAATTGCAGTATATCGTAATAACCTGTGTCATAACTCCTGCTCAGAGGTTATCCATGTTTAGTCTACTAACCCAACTACACAGAAAGGCAACAACCAGGAGGCTCTGCGCCATCCAATAAATGTCACAGAATGTCAGGTTGGACTGGCCTGGGCTCAAATCCAGGTACAGGTGAACTGTACTCTACAGAAGTCCCTGTACCACCTTGAGCTTGTCTTCAACTTTACCCTAATTTATATAGGTGTGTGGTTAGAGTTAGTCTTAACGGAAGCACCTTGAAAGTGATGACACATAACTAGCCCTCCAAAGTAGTTAGTGGAGTGTTGTGGGCTAAATTGTATTCTTCCACAATTCGTATGTTGAACCCTAAGCCCCGGTACCCAAATGAACTAACTATGTAGAGACAGGGCCTGTAAAGAAGTAATGAAGATCATATCAGTCATATGGGTAGGATCTTCTCCAGTATGACTGCTGGCATTATGTTGTTCCCAGGAGTTCCACAAAGACCACACTGCCAAACAAGTCAAATTCACAGCACAGTCCTTTCATTGAAGAGCAGCCCAGCGACTGCCCCAGTTTCCCAATTTGGGGTTTCTGAGAGCAGCCCCGAGTGCTTAAGGGGTCAGGATTTTAAGGTTTGGTCTGCATCCTGGTTGGCACGCAGGCTGTCCAGGTGCATTTGGGTGGGGTAGCAAGCAAGCATTGTACAGAAGCAAAATTTTGCAGTTAGTTAGCTATATGTCATACATCTTTGTTCTAATATTTTCCCCACCTGGTATTTCTTAAAGGTCAGTTCGGGGATAGCTGGTACTTCCTGGTCCATTTCTCGGGGGAGTTAGTCAAGCAAGAAGTTAGTGAGTACTTTCCCATCTATCTTTGGAATGAACCAGACTTTCTCCATTTTGTTGAGGGCTTGCAGCCCAGAAATTTGCCAGGAGTTAATTGATATTTTTCCATTATAGCCTAGGCCTAACAATTGCAAGAAGAAATGTGACATACAGAGAGACACCCAGAGCACACATACACAGAAGCGAACCCCTAGAAAGAAGCAACAACAGGAAGCCAAGGACAGAGGACTCAGTACAAAGCAAATCTGTGACATCTTGATCTTGGAGTTCAAGCCTCCAAAACTGTGAGAAGATAACTTTCTGTTGTGTATGGCACCCAGTCTGGTGGTATTTTGTTATGGCAGCCCTAGCAAACTAATATAGTCATTGCCATCATATGCAAAATAGCTTTGTTTGAGGGGAAAGCACTTGAGTGACTATTTGATTAATATCATTTCCTGGGCTTTAATTTTTTTTTAATGTATTCAGCATTTATTCCCACATCCAGAACAGTGTCCAGGCACATAGTACATTCTCAATGTGTATTTGTTGAAGGTGTTAATGAGTGAATACATGAATGAATTAATGAATGAATGCATATTAATCAGAGGATAAGCCTTGGGTCTTGAGTATGCTACAACCAACAGTGACAGGTCCACAGGAACAATGGCCAAGTGCTAATTATAATGAAAGACATCGTGCAGTAAACACTACATTAGGCAAATACAAAAATAGAGCCTTAGAAGTCTGAGAGTTGTATGAGTAAGAAATAAAGGTCTATGTTACCCCTTCATTATCTTTGCCAATACACTGTGTAATCGCCGGTCCAGAGAGGCAGTATTGTTTATGAGAAGGGAGACCAGGCTCAAAGCCAGCTATCATTTGTTTGTTTTCTTGTTCTGCCACTTACCAGAGGCCCTTGGGAAAGTCATTTAGCCACCTAGAGTCTCAATTTCCCCTTTTGTAAGACAAAAGCCACATTGATACCAATTCCATGTATGGCATCGAGCTGTGGTGAACATCAACTGAGAAGGGATGTGTGTGAAAATGATGAACGTCGTGTGAATCACAGGGGTCCCGTTCATCAGGCAACCTTGAATCATTAAGCATATGTTAGCTTGTACTTCGTAGATTAACTACTTTTTCTTCAGGTTTTTTTGTCTGTTTGTTTGTTTGTTTTTTGAGACAGAGTCTTACTTTGTCAACCTCAGTAGAGGGCCAAGACATCGTAGCTCAAGCAAACACAAACTCTTGGGCTCGAGTGATTCTCTTGCCTCAGCCTCCCAAATAGCTGGGCCTAGAGGTGCCCACCACGATGCCTGGCTATTTTTTAGAGACTGTCTCACTGTTGCTCAGGCTGGTCTTGAACTCTGCAGCTCAGGGGACCCACCCACCCCACCCTCTCAGAGTGCTAGGATTACAGGCATGAGCCTCCGCACCCGCCCTGCACATTAACTTTTCATATGAAAGAAGGAACATGATAGATTTTTAAAGCACTATTTAAATATGTAATTCCCTTTAAAAGTTCAGACAACTTCAAATTTTTTCTGATGGGGAAGTGATGATGATTCTGGATAATCATCATTTCTGATTATTCTGGATAAATGTGATAACTTCATTTGCTTAAGATAGTATTTCTGGCTCAGCGCATGTGGCTCAAGCGGCTAAGGCGCCAGCCACCTACACCTGAGCTGACGGGTTCGAAACCAGCCCGGGCCCGCCAAACAACAATGACCGCTGCAACCAAAAAAAAAAAAAAAAAAAAAAAAAATGGCCGGGCATTGTGGTGGACACCTGTAGTCCCAGCTACTTGGGAGGCAGAGGCAGGAGACCCACTTGAGCCCAGGAATTGGAGGTTGCTGTGAGCTATGATGCCACAGCACTCTATCCAGGGTGACAGCTTGAGGCTCTGTCTCAGAAAAACAAAAAATGCTACTATTTCTTTTTTTTTTTTTTTTTTTAAATATCCTTCTTTATTATATTCTGAGTCCTAGATATAATTTCTTTTTTTTTTTTTTTTTTTTCTTTTTTTTTATTTTTTTTTTATTTATTTTTTTTATTTTTTTATTAAATCATATCTGTGTACAATAATTCAGTCATGGGGTACAGTGTACGGGCTTCAGATACAATTAGAGATATTTTCATCAACCTGATTGTGATAGCATTCAAGAGACTTTCTCATTACTT
>CAUYRH010166021.1:0-26144 GCA_963574655.1 Perodicticus potto | reverse complement strand
ATTGGGCTATAGGCTTCATATGAAAGCTATAAATTAGTTTCATAGTAGGGCTGAGTACATTGAATACTTTTTCTTCCCTTCTTGAGATACTTTGCTAAGAAGAATATGTTCCAGCTCCATCCATGGAAACATGAAAGAGGTAAGGTCTCCATGTCTTTTTTAAGGCTGCATAATACTCCATGGTATACATGTACCACAATTTATTAATCCATTCATGGGTCGATGGGCACTTGGCGTTCTTCCATGACTTAGCAATTATGAATTGGGCTGCAATAAACATTCTGGTACAGATGTCTTTTTTATAATGTGATTTTTGGTCTTCTGGGTATATACCTAGTAAAGGAATTATAGGATCGAATGGCAGGTCAATTTTTAGATCTCTAAGTATTCTCCAAACATCCTTCCAAAAGGAATGTATTAGTATGCATTCCCACCAGCCGTGTAGAAGTGTTCCCTTTTCTCCACATCCATGCCAACATCTCTGGTTTTGGGATTTTGTCATGTGAGCTAATTTTACTGGAGTTAGGTGATATCTCAAAGTAGTTTTGATTTACATTTCTATGATGATTAAGGATGGTGAGCATTTTTTATATGTCTGTAAGGTGTGCACCTGTGTTCTTCAGAGAAGTTTCTCTTCAAGTCCTTTGCCCATCCTGAGATGGTATCGCTGGCACAAAAACAGAGAGGTAAATGTTTGGAACAGAATAGAGAACCAAGAGATGAATCCAGCTACTTACCATTACTTGATCTTTGACAAGCCAATTAACAACATTCAGTGGGGAAAAGACTCCCTATTTAACAAATGTTGCTGGGTGAACTGGCTAGCAACCTGTAGAAGACTGAAACTGGACCCACACCTCTCACTATTAACTAAGTTAGATTCTAACTGGATTAAAGATTTAAACTTATGACATGAAACTATAACAATTCTGGAAGAAAGTGCAGGGAAAACTCTTGAAGGAATCGGCTTGTTGGGTGAATATTTTATGAGGAGGGCTCCTCAGGCAATTGAATCAAAGATACACTAATGGGACCTGATCAAACTAAAAAGCTTCTGTACAGCCTAGAACATAGTAAGTATAGCAAGCAGACAGCCCTCAGAATGGGAGAAATTATTTGCAGGTTATGCCCCTGACAAAGGTTTAATAACCAGAATCCACAGAGAACTCAAACATATTAGCAAGAAAAGCAACATCAAATTTTATATGAATTCATAAAATAATCTATTTCCTTTACAGACATCAGTAATGGGAAAAAAATCAACAATGAAAAAATTCCAGTTGACTTCAAAGAGAATATGTTAACCCTAGGTATAACCTCTTGCCATCTATGAAATTAGAGAAGAGTCTTAAGGAGAAATCTGTGAAATAATAAATAGAACTTTTCCTACTTAAAGACTTATGAAGCCACACTGAAGGAGGTGGCACCATTTCTGAACCTGACATTTGACAAGTACCAAGTGGAGAAACATAAACTTCTAGATTTACTTTGTTGTAACTTTTTCTTTATTTTTTCCCTGAGCTCTTTCTTCCTTTACTATTAGGGAAGAAAGAGTAAAAAACAAAATGAAACAAAAAGCAATTCTATCCGAACGATTTTTATTGAAGCAATATTGTTTAAAAAGTGTCCAAAAGATACCAGAGGGAAGAAAATTTGCAAGCTATTCAAAATGCCTAATTATAGGGAAGTTGATATTACGAAATGCCTGGATATTGGCACATTAATGAGTGCAAAGCTTGGGGCTATCTCAAGGTTAAAAGATAGAAAGATGCTCTTTTATTTAAATGGTTGTTATTTGCATTATCAGTAGATTCCAAAAGGTTTGTTTTTTTTTTATTAGCTGCATAATTCTCTGAACTTTAATGTTTAAGGTATATGAGAGTAAGGAGAAAGAGGTAAGAGAGGGAAAAAAAATCAAAAAAGAAAACAGATATATGTGAAACAAGACCACTCTATTTTTTGGCTTGTACTTTTCATTAGCCTTGAACTTGAAGAACAAAGTAACAGACATGACACTAAGGTCACTGCTAATTAGATTTATACACACTTTCATGTGTTAAACTAAAATTTATATCTTTTCTCAAATTTTATGTAATTTTATTTCAATAGGGCTTTTAAAGTATTTCAAAAGCTAGGGAGAAATACATCATTTGTTTTTGAAAAGGACAGGGATCAGCTTATAAAATATACAGTTTTTCATTCTTTGCTACTTTTACTGTTTAATAAAAGAGAGGAATGTAGAAAGCTAACAATTGACTAACCAGTAGGTGTCAAAAAATGATGTCTTTATAAATCCCAGAGATGATTCCAGAAAGGTGGAATACCATAGAAGGAAAGAGAGGCCTTAAAGATTGGGAAGAATAAATTTTCTTTGAAGGGAGACAAATCTAATTGAAGGGGCTTTAAAATCAAGCTAAAAAAAAAAAGTGTGGGAGACCAGCATTATAAATGAAGTTGTACCGTGTGTTTCATCATTATGCTGGCCTTTGGCTACGGCTAGAAAGAAGAGCTTTCTGGCCATGTATAACAGAAGACCAGAAAGAATTGGCCACAACATTTAGGATATTCTCCATCTGTACATCTGTACTCAAACCATGGTTAACAAGTAAACCCTGAGCCTGGAGCTGAGCAGAAAATAATCTCAGAGATCACTAAGATTTAATTGAATGGGACTCATGAGTACAAAAACGATCATGGGATGTTTTACTCAAATGAAAAGAAAAATAACTTCCAAGGAAGGGAGATAAATTGATAAGAGCAGTAGAGATAAAATAGACTGGCTTAAAACATGAAAAACCAAGAGTAGCCAAATATGCTAGAAGAGATCACTGTACAAAAATGAAGTGAAAGGGATGTGATGGGAGGTGCTGGCTGCAGACGACTGGCCAGGTGGAACATTTCTCCCTGCTGCCCAGTCCAGGTTCACCGGTCTTCATAACTAGCACAGAGATTTGAGGGGATTTAAGAGACAGTGAAGGCCTGTTTGTGCTAAGACATGAGGTTCATGAGACTGATTTCTGAGCCCACCGAGGCCTAGAAAATAAACGTCCCTGCCCAGCCCTAAATGGGGGAAGCTTGTATCTGTATGAAATAACCTTTTCTCCTCATATAACATTCTTGAAATAAAACAACACATTATATGGTGTTCAACTGAATAAAAACATCTGTTTCAACCTGGGATGGGGGTAACTCAACTGTCTTGCTCAGTTGAGAGTCATGTTCATATCCAGCTTCACCTTTGCTACAGAGTTCTCAAGGGTAACTTTGATGATGTGCTATTTCTGCCTTACAGGCTTCCTCCTGAATCTAAACATCACTCCAAACCTATACAGCCTAAGAGCTTAGACGGGAGGATTTGGAGCTGGGCTGAGGGGTGCCCAGGGGTAAGCAGAGAGCTCTGCTAGTAATGACATGGCTTTGATAGGGGACTATTTGGATGCTGTGTGTTTAATAGTAGAGTAAGTTCACTGGGCTATTTGGGTATTTAAAATTTAAAGTTGAAAAAAGAATATGAAATCTGATAATGCCTCGTAAAACAAATGAGGTGTAATAAGCTAGGAAGAAAATGATGACAGCAACAAGGGAATGTAGAAGACCAAAAGAAGGCTTCCAAATTCATTTATCTCACTCTTTATTACCAATATATCATTACTGTTACCTTCCAGGCAGTTTTCTGTTAACACACAAAGGTCCTTAAATATTCTGCCTCAGCTTTTTGATACCTTGATAGAATTTGGGCTTTAAAAAAACACAGAGAAATTATTCTCTAAGAAAACTTGCTTTCCACATTTGCTGATAAATATGCTTAACCAAAATATTAAATTCATTAAAAAGTCATCTTCTAATAAGGAAGTCAGTTAATTTTAATCAACAAAACAGAACAAAAGCAAAAAACAAAACAAAACAAAGCAAAAATCAAGCTGCTTTAACATTTAACATGGGAATGGATGTTTTGAATAAAACAGAGGAGGAGTTATTTCTGGAAGGCAGAGAACATTACTGGTAGAATGAAATTTTCTATTTTAATACCTATAGTAATACTTTTGTTATTCAGAGATTAAAATTCTAGCCCCCCTCATCATTCCACTCTATATCAAGTAGGAGAGAAAGAAAAAAAAAGTAAATGAAAAAAGTTTTAAAAGAAAAAAAATTCTATTTTAAAGATATTTTTTACTTGTGATAGGATTTAATCAAATTTGGGGTCTTAATTAAGCAATAATACATTATATGTAAAAACAACAAAGTATCACTTTGGGGTCCTAAGAGAATGTATTATAAATGGTTTAATAAGTAGTAACATTAAAAACAATTATATGACCTGATTCTCAATTTTATTTTTTATTTATTTTTTTTTATTAAATCATGGTTGTGTACATAAATGCAATCATGGGGTACAATGTACTGGTTTTATATACAACTTGAAATATTTTTATCAAACTGGTTGGCATAGCTTTCATGGCATTTTCTTCGTTATTGTGTTCAGACATTTATATTCTACATTTAGTAAGTTTCACCTGTACCCTTCTAAGATGCACTGTGAGTGTGGACCCACCAATTACTTTCCCAATTTTAACACAAACAAAATTCTATCCCCAGCCTTCTCTCCTTCCCTTCCTTCTTTTCTTTCTTGGTTTATTTTAACTATTAAATACAAGATATCGGCTGGTACTTAGATGAATCAAGCCCCGCTCTTTTAGTAATGACAAAAATATGAAGAGAAAAGAGACACCCAGATGACATAAACATAATTGCCATATCTTCAAAGAGCTCATGTTCAGGTAGCAGCAGTAATAACAGTGCAAAAAAAAAGTAGAGAATGGTGTCTATCATTCTAGAAAAACAGAAAAGTGTGTCATGGTTGTGCAGGGCAAAATGATGTCACTTCTACTTTGCTATTTCAAAAGAAAGAGCCCTGAAGTCTCTGCATTTGGGGACCTATTTTAACAATTAGAAAGATGAGGCTCCACAAGTTTAAATAACTTCTTCAATATTCTGATAATAAAAAAAAGAAAAAAGCAGAGCTAAAATTATATCAGGGAGTCTAGTTCAAGCATACAGGTTCACTGACTGCTCCGTACCTGAAGAATTGACTGTGTTCTCACTTATAGAAATAGGTGAGTGAATGAAGGTGGGAACAGAATGAGCAAGGAGAGAGTCAGAACAATCTTAGAGTCCATGTGAAAAGAGTGACAAGTTTGCTTTGGCTGAAACTTGCATTGTACTGAAGGGCACTGGTTGAAAAGTTAGGACAATTTTACTAATTGTGCCTTGTGGTTCTTTGAACTGTTGCTCTTTCACATGAAGTTTAGCTTACATATTTTTATTTTATTTTACTTTATTTTATTATTTTTTGAGTCAGAGTCTCACTCTATTACCCTAGGTAGAGTGCTATGACATCACAGCTCACAGCAAATTCAAACTCTTGGGCCTGAGCAATCCCCTTGCCTCAGTCTCCCGAGTAGCTGGGACTACAGGTATGCACCACCATGCCCGGCTAGTTTTTTTCTATTTTAAGTAGAGATGGGGTCTCACTCTTGCTCAGGCTGGTCTTGAATTCCTAAGCTCAAGTGATCCACCCATCTCAGCCTCCCAGAGTACCAGGATTACAGTTGTGAGCCCCCGCACCTGGCCAGCTTCTACTATTTTAAAGGCAGTCGAGAGTCACAGAACTATGAATGACATGAATAGTTGATTGATGAAGTCACGGGTATGACATAGAAAATTGGTTGGGTTCACTGATCTAAGAGAAGATAGAAACGATGAAGATGGGAGAATGGAAGCCAACCAAGATTTGTTCGCAAAGCCTTGGCCAACAAATAAGTGGGAGATATGAGTGGACAAACCACTGTTCAGTTTTACAGCTTGAGTGCCAGAAAAAGTTATTTTCAACTGCTTATCTTATTTTTCATGGCACCATTAAAAACATTACTTAATAGATACTACCCCTGTTAAAAAGAAGAACAGATTATTCAGTTTTTGCCGCTAAATACGACAGGCCAATTATAGATATTTTCTTCTCTGAAAGATGAATGGATGAGCTTACCAAATCATAATAAGAAATATCACTTCTTGGGATTTATTTACTTTTTGTGTTTATTTATTTGAATTTTCTATCAATGCAAATGCACGTCTCCTGCAAGGGTGTCCAACTGCTTTTTTTTTTTTTTGTTCTGCCACGTATCAGAAGAAGAAGAGTTATGATACATGTGAAATACACAAACACTAACGGAAGTTGATGAGCAAAGTCAAAGGTCAGTGCCTACTTCTGTGGTACCCAGCACCACAGAGAAGCAAAGCAGGCCTCAAATAATCCTTCAAGTGGCCTGTGGGCAGCAGGTTGGACACCTCTGCTAGTTTTCTATGACACATAATGTTACTTTCATTAGGCCAGAGTAAAAAAATCATATGAAACTGTTGTATCTAATGATGAAGTGGTATGAGCTCTTTGAAATTTATACACACACACACACACACACAGAGAGAGAGAGAGAGAGAGAGAGAAAGATTAGCTAACAGTAAAGATAGCACTTCAGTTTTTGATAGTTTGGGCCTTATTCTTTTGGCAGAATTTTTGTTTCAATCTTAAGGATATTTATTGAAAAAATGTTAAATTTCAAGGTGACACTACCATTTCAAATTGGTATCCATCATACAGTTGTTTTCATATTTGTTTATATGCTGCTTGTAAAGCACCAAATTAAGAAGTGATGTAATCTCTTCACTATTAGACACAAATTCCAATATTGTTCCTTTGTTTCATAGAGACAGAACTATAGTGTCAGCCAATTTTAAAATAAGTAAAGAAAAACTCAGGATGTAAACCTGTTGAAATTATAAAATCATGGCAGCTTTGACCTCTTCCCTATACTCACTAATGGGTGCAGGACTGTGATGTTTGCAGGGCACAGGACGGCTGGGAGCAGCTGCTGGCTGCATTGCTGCGCTGTCTGCCTGTAGCTGAATATGGGAAAGTTATCATTTCCATTCAAGTCCTCAAGAGTTTAAATACATGTTCCAAAAGCAAAACTGAAAACATCAATTTAGAATCAAGTATAACACACGCTTTTCTTAGTTTTCCTCCATTTTTCTTTTTTTCTACTGTCCTCATTGGAGTTTGGGTTACAATCTCTCTCTTTAAACCAAAGGAGGGGGCCCCTTATGTTTTTGACACTGTGCTGAGACATTTCATATAGTATATTATTAGTCTTCAAAACAAGTCTTTAGATTAACTGTTACTGCCTTTCTTATCTTACTAAAAAAATAAATTGTGGCTTAGCATATATAGCAAAACTGGCTTAGTGCCTACCAAAAATTTGGACTCCTCTTTCCATGGTGTAAAATGCACTGGAATGCAGCTACCTAGACAGGAATTATATTTGTCAGTTCTCTTTTCATCTAGACAAGGTCATGTGACCCGTGGTCATAGTTTTCACACAGAAAGGTGAGCCTGGGGCTTTTGCAAAGCAGGTAGCACTCCTCCCCGACTCCTTCTCTATTCGCCAAACCCAGTAGATTCTGAGCCCTTAGGGCGACTGCAGAACCACAGGATACAAGGTACAACAGTCAAGGACTCCCATACTGGACCACCAGAAATAAATTATTGTATTAAATTATTGTATTGAGTTACTGAAACTCCAGGATTTGTTTGCTGTTAAAACAAACAAACAAAAAATGCTGCCCTAAATTATACAGGGCCTCAATAAAATTTCCAAGGTCAAATAGCAAATAAAGATGAGAGCTTGTGTTGAACCCTAACATGTTAATTCTAAAACACTCAGTATTAAGTTTTCCTGAAAAACGCACCTTCCTAAATCATGTCATGCACATCCTCTGATATTTTTTAGCAATTTCTTTTTGTTTAACAGAATAAAAGCATGGCTGTTGGCTTTCCAATTTTACCTATGCCTAATTTTTCCAATTCATCTTCCAATTCTTCTTCCCACTTCCTACTCTGCAGTAATATATCTACATTCTTCCTGAGCTATAAACCCTGTGTTTTTCCATCTCTTAGATTTGTAGGTGATTTCTGCTACCACCAAAGACTCTTTTCCCACTGCTACCCCTGTGTCACTTTATAAAGGTAGGCCCTCTACAAACTGGAGATTAAATCCCACCTTCTCAATGCTATTTCACTTCCTTCCTCAACAGAAATATTTCTATTATTCTGGTCATTCAACAGAAATTCAGCAATTCAAGTATTCACGATTTTATGCAGAAAACAGACCAAAAAAAAATCCAAATGTAATGAGCTTGCATTTTAGAGGAAAGAGATAATTAAAAGCAAAATAAATTATAGCTTAATGGTAATTGGGATAAAGACCACACAGAAATGCACAGGCTGTGCGTAGTAACCTATTAAAGAAGAGATGAGCTCAGTCTGAAGAGGAGGTAAGGCTTCAGGAGCTAGTGAAAAGTAAGCCAAGCTCTGAGGCATGGATAGGAGTTAACTCAGCAGATGAATAAGGGAAGACGATGGAGAAAACTGGGAAGAATATTTCAGGCAAAAAAAATTGCATGTGTTTGAAGTACAAGTCTAGAGCATCAAGGTATGTGTTTTGAAATCTAGAGTATCAAGGTAAATTGCATGTGCTTGAAGCACAAGTCTAGAGCATCAAGGAACAGAAAAGAACAGTAGATAGAACAGAAAAGATGGAAGAAGAGAAAAGATGGTAAAATACAGTGTTTATAGCTCAGGAAGAATGTAGAGGTATTTGAATACAGAGTGGGAAATGGGAAGAAGAATCAGAAGGTAAATCGGGTGGGCCCAAACAAGCAACATGGCGCTCTGTGGTCTGAGCCAGGCGGGGCCAGATCATGCACAGAGAGTCCTGTCAGCATGTTCAGGATTTGGGTCCTCATCCAATGGGAGATGGTGAGAGCCACTAAGCAGGTTTAGGAAAATGCAACCCATGAAATGCCTTTGGTGAGATTCTTAGTGCCAACAGCTAGAAGATGGGTTGGAGCAGGAGAGAGTGTTGGGGGAGGGTATGGGGAGAGGAGCCTGCAAAATTTTGCAGTTGCTCAGGTGACACACTGCACTGATCTGGACCAGGGGAGTGACAACAGGAATGAAGAGAAGGGTGACATCCAAGATTACAAGTAATAAGGGCAAGAGAATTTAGGGATGAATTTGAAAGTAACTAACTTCATTTTGAAGGAGCTTAGTCACACCTTTGCAGGACATGGTGACATAGTGACATCACATATAGTGATTAAAATTATGAAGCTATATTTACTGCTGCTGTTCAAATACTGGCTCTGTTACTTCATACCTTGGTGATCTTGGACAAATTCCTGTACCTCAGTGTCATTATCTGAAAGATGGAAAGTTAATAGTACCTACCCTATTAGACTGTTCAGACGACAACTACATACATATATATGTATAAAATATATACATGCACATATCACATATATGTATATATACATATAATGAATTATGTGTATTTCCTTATTATTATCACAGCTTGGATATGTATATATTAATCTGCCCTGGTGAACAATTTTGTTTTTAGAGACACAGTCTCATTCTGTCACCCTGGGCAGAGTGCTGTGGCATTACTTTAGCTCACAATAACCTCAAACTCTTGTGATCAAGTGATCCTCTTGACTCAGCCTCCCAAGTAGCTCGGGCTATATGCATCCAGCACAATGCCTGGCTAGTTTTCCTATTTTTCCCAGAGATGGGGGTCTCAACCTTGCTCAGGCTGTTCTTGAACTCATGAACTCAAGAGATCCACCTGCCTCAGCCTCTCTGAATGCTAGGATTACAGGTGTGAGCCAGCGCACTGGCCAGCAATTATTTTCTTCATAGAGGGACTGAAATAAAGCACAGTATCTGTGTCTATTAGAAATTCATAGTTCACCAAAAATATCATTCATCATTTTTTAAAAATTCAGTTGTGTGTTACCATTGGATGTACTCTTTCAAAGGAAGTATCGATGTTCCAGTAGAACTCCTAAAGTTATCTTGCCACTAAATACTCAAAACTCGGTGTCCATTCCAAAATACATCAGAAATTAAATTTATAACCACTGCTACAATGCTCAATGATGCTGCTTTGGGACAAACATGTAGTGATATGTAATATGTGGTAAAAACTATGCAATGATTCGCACAGATGCCCTGGGACTGTGAGCTACCAAGGATGTGAGCGCTGTATGGAAAACTTCTAATAAGAAATAGACTATTCCAGTCCTTGAAAACAAGCAGTGATTATTATAATTGCTATTGCCTGAATTAAAGCCACACTATGATGCATTCACAGCCAGGAGAGTAATCTAGTTCACTTCCTCATCTTTAGAAGGACTGTTGCCCACATTTAAAAGCTAGAGGAATGTGGATCCAGTTATTTCATTTCAGAATTGCAGCAATCTACCATATCACTTTGCTAATTACACCCCCCTAGGTTTAGTTTTGAATTTTGTTATTAGACTAAGGCGGGTTTAAAAAAAGGTAGAGGTCTGCCATTCAAAACCCCAGAGATCATCTTTGGCAAATCCTTCAGTGTTTAACAACCCACGTCTTACTGACATTGCATTCTGTTGAAAATCCTGGGCTACAAGATGCATGTGGAAATGGAGTGCCCTGACAATTTCAAATACCAGCATGGAAGTCCTTTCCCACGTAAGTGCTAAAAGACACACATATTTCTAGTGAGACTGTATTCTCAACCTACGTCTGCAGCCAGGGAATAAGTGCATGGGGAAACTGCACGCTGTTTTCACTCACTGCTGATGTATTCTTTTCCTGGGGGAAGCTGCAGAAAAAATTCTTTAAACCGTGAAGGTTTCTTGATGGCACGAAACCCCCACCCTGCGACATGTGATGCCCTTGGCATCTGCTTGGTGCTGATGTTTGGGGAGGAGGTGCTGTTCGCTTTGCTAACTCAGAGCTCTCATCAAGTCATGCCCTTGTATTGCACAGCCCACATAGCAAAGATCAAATCACTTTTCCTGGTATGCAGGGCTATTAACCTTTGTTTTCTTTAAACACATACAGACACCTGCAACTTGCAGCCTATGCCCTGTTAGAGAGCCTGATATAAGTGGGTAGATAGATAACTTCCATATTCCTATGGAGATAGACATTACAGCATAAAGAACTGTGAAATTATACCTGTAATATATTCTGAAAGTAGAAGTTTATGGTGCTATAAAATCTGCCGAGAGTTGAATTGTGTCCCCCAAATAAAGACAGTTTGGAGTCCTAACCTTCAGTACCTGAGAACATGATCTTACTGGGAGACAGTATCTTTACAGAGGTAATCAAGCTAAAATAAAGTCATGGGGTGGGGATGAAGTATAACTGATATCATCGCAAAAAGGGGGAAATGTGGGCACAGAGACCAGCACTCAGAGAGAGAAGATGATGTGCAGAGGAACAGAGGGAAAATGGCCCAGGAGACAGGACAAAAATAGAGTCCCCCTCTCCACCCTCAGAGGGCAATAATCCTGCTGACCCCTTGATCTCAGAAGCGCAGGCTCCAGGTCTGGAGAAAATCCATTTCTCTGGTCTAAGCCACTCAACCCACTTTGTGATGGCAGTGAGGGAGGTCATGGAAGGTCCCCAGGAGGAGGTGACAACTGAGCTGAGAGCTGAGTATTAACCAAGAATAAAGAGAGAGGATGAGTGACGCAGGTGTGATGAGCAGCAGGTGCACAAGACACACATCCTCATATATCTGGAGCTGAGGAACTGGGAGGAGGCCGGTGGGTCACTCCTGTGATCCCAGAACTCTGGGAGGCCGATGTGGGAGGATCCCTTGAGCTCAGTGTTTTGAGGACAGCCTGAGCAAAAGGAGACTTTCTCTCTACTAAGAATAGAAAAATTAGCCATTGTGCATGGTGGCGGGTGACTGTCGTCCTGGGTATTCAGGAGACTGAGTCGGGACGATTGTTTGAACCCGGGAGTTTGAGGTTGCAGTGAGCTATGATGATGCCACTGAATTCCACCCAGGGGAACTCAGTGAGACTCTGCCTCAAAAAACAGACAAACAAACAAACAAAAAAGCTAGGTGGAAATGAAAAGCAAGACGAGGCTGGAAAGGGATGGAAGTCAGATCACAGGGGACCATGAAGGTCTCATGTCTGACAGCCTCCTCTTATCCTTTTCTTTTCAATGGAAACATCAGCATCCAACTGTGTGTAAAACATCCCGCAGTGAACATGCTTTCTCTGGACCGTTATTTCCGAATAATCTTATTATGTATGAAGACATTCCAAGCTGGTTACTATCACTTCCCCAGCTTTCTTCACATCTAAGTGTGTCACAGGGCTCCACCCTATGACAGTTTGCTTCCAAATTAAACAACTTGAGGAAGAACACTCCACACAGAATCCAAGAGTGGGGAGAAATGATGTGGCATTCTAGGAAGACAGTCACTCTAGCAGGGGCCTCTGCACTGGCACAATCTCCGTTGCACCAGAGTTATGGCCCCAGCAGCTCTGAAACGGTGGCCAGCGTTCCTCGCTTGGGTCTTGGTGGTCATTTCAACTTTGGGGCATTTGCCTGGCGTGCTGAGCTTGCTGCATCATGCCTGGAAAATTGGCCTCCGTGATTTCCCCACGAACCACCCCTTATCTGTTTAATGTACTCTGTTTCTGCTTAAATAGCTAAAATCTGCTTTTTATAACAGGAACCCTAACAACTGATTTACCTTCCTAATCCTCCCCTGAGTGGGTAGAGCACAGCTCCATCATCCCTTCACAGATTGTCATCTCGGTGGTTCTCAAAGTGTGATCCCCAGACCTTCCGCATCAGTCCCCTAGGGGGATGAGTTAATAAATACAAACTATCAACTTCTACCCCAAATTCCTACTGAATCAGAAATTTTAGGGATGGAGCCAAGGAACTGGGTTGTCCTTTAGGTGCTTCTAATCCAGATTAAAGTTGGTAAACCATTGTTCTATGTATACTTCTATTTTTAATATTTTATCAAGCAATATGTGCAAAAGTATTTATCTTTCTATCGGATTCTAAACTCCTTAGGGAAACTATTTTTCTTTGTTTGTTCTTTAAATACTAGTATTTAGTAATACATAAGATTTGATAATGTATGTAATAAAAATAGCAGTTCTACCCTAATTTTTTTTTTTTTTTTTTTGTAGAAACAGAGTCTCACTTTATCACACTCGGTAGAGTGCAGTGGCATCACAGCTCACAGCAACCTCCAAGTCCTGGGCTTAGGAGATTCTCTTGCCTCAGCCTCCCGCGTAGCTGGGACTACAGGCACCTGCCACAACTCCTGGCTATTTTTTTTTTGTCGCAGTTTGGCCAAAGCCAAGTTTGAACCCGCCACCCTCCATGTATGGGACCGGCGCCCTACCCACTGAGCCACAGGCGCTGCCCCCTAATTATTTTTTTCTCAAAAGAAAATAAAGCTCTTTTTTCTGACAATTTTTTTCTTAGCCTTCCTAGCTCCATTTCAGATTTCATTTTTTCTCTTTTTAACTTCAGATTAATATGAGGGTACAGATAATGAGGTTACATCGTTTCCTTTTGTTAGGTAGAGTCCAAGTTTTACTTGTGCCCCTCACCTCGGAGTGCCATGCACCCTTACACTATGCCTCATCCTTCTGTCCCCTCCACTTGAGTTTAATTGTATTTTTCTCTTGTAAGAGAGTGCATTTGTTCATTTACCCGATTCGCATCAGTACTGAGTACATTGCATACTTGCTTTTCCATTCTTGTGATATTTTACTAAGAAGAATGTTTTTCAACTCCATCCGGGTTACTACAAAGGATGTAAAAGTCTCCCTTTTTATGGCTGCATAGCATTGCACATATACCAGAGTTAATTAATCCATTCATGTAGGTTCTTGGTTTGATTCCACATCTTGGTGATTATGAATTGAGTGGCGATAAACATTCTAGTGCATATGTCCTTATGGTAAAATGTTTTTTTTTTCCTTCTGGGTAGATACTAGTAATAGGTTTGAGAGATCAAACGGAAAATCCATTTTTAATTTTTTTGAGGATTCTCCATAGTTCTTTCCAAAAAAGCTGTGTTAGTTTGCAATCTCACCAACAGTGTAAAAGTGTTCTCCTTAGTGGGAACTATTATGACTTATTTGTATTTAGATTCTCAGTACTCAGACTGAGCTGGTATGATCGCTTACTTATAGGAAAACAAAAGTCTCTACTCTCCTATTCTTTATCAAAATCGGCTAATCATTGCCCCTTAAAACCTTAAAACCTTTTCCACCTATCTTCATCACTGTCTTCCACCACCTTATCCCATTTTCAAAGCTGAATTATATGTCTCATTCAGCTATACAGTGTCCCCAGTGCTTGCCACTATTCCACACCTATCCACTTTCCTGTGTTTGGGGGGTGGTGAAGTTTAAGGACTCATGTGAGTATTGCCTCCACTAGGCAACCCCATAATGGCACCACCAAATTGAACCGGGGGAGTGTCTCCTGGCTACCTGGGGGACTAGGTGAGCAAACAGGAGGAGCCACAGTGCTGAGTGGAGAGGCTTCGTTAACAAAGACAGAAAGGGCGGTGCCTGTGGCTCAAAGGAGTAGGGCGCCAGCTCCATATGCTGGAGATAGCAGGTTCAAACCCAGCCCTGGCCAAAATTCACCAAAAAAAAAAAAAAAAAAAGGTATTTCTACAAAATCAATGCTCTCTGTGGTACAGTCTGGAAGTCAGCAGAAAACTTTTGATATTCCTTACTTCCATCTCCAGAAAGGAAGAATTCCAGAAAATAATTCCACCCCAAAATAGACAGGACCTTTTCAGGAAGGGGAGCTTTGATTGAGTCAAACTCCATCAAAAATATTGAACTAGCTGAAATGTTAACACAAGGAAACAAAGGCGGAGCAGGAAGGGTATAAATACAAGTTTGACTTGATGGCTACATAAATAGTTTATTAAGACTCTGAACACATACATATATTTAAATGAAAAAGTATGTTTGCATATTCATGAACATCCAAGAATGCAGATCCTTTTTTTCTGTTCTTTTCTCATTCTTTTCTCCCTTTATATTATGTGGATAATTTAAAAGTGATTAAATTAGAGATTTGTCTGCTATTCGATGACTCTCAGCACAAGATGAGATTCTATCATGGAGAGGCTGGCCATTATCCTCGGCTCTAGACTTGGTCGTTACTCAGAACATTACTTTTGAATGCAGTCTCTGAGTATAAGTACAAGGCTGGACAATTAAGTTCACAAACTCATCCTACGAAAAGTGCTACATACCCCATTTCTGAATATCACTACAATCACCTTGAGTTCCTCCTCTTGGGAAGCCTTGCACCTGCACCAGCACCTAGTTCACCTTTCAAAGCAATTTTGGAACAACTTTTCTGGAATGGCCATCAGGGCTGCCATCATATGAAGGCCTGACAATTACATACATGAACTCTTCGCGGAGTATCACTACCGCCACCAGGAGGCCAAGGGGAGGACTTTGAAGGTGACTGCATTGATATTCAGTAATGAGGTGTGCAGCACTTTTTCTAGGATGAGTTCAGGAACTTAATTGTCCAACCTCATATGCATTTTCTTGCATTGGAAACTAGCAGATAAATTCTTAGTATTGTGTAGGATATTTTAGCCATAGTAACATGAATGTACTTACGTGAGATGGTCTTACTTCAGGAAGCTATAACAATGACAACCAAAAAGCCAGACACTGAGTGGTTCAAGCGACAAACATGTATTTCTAGGGTTGGAGGGTGCAGCATCAAGGTGACATCAGAGCAGGTGTCAGGGTTTTCTCCCTCTCTTGCAAACTGCTGCCTCTGGCTGTTTCTTCACATCAGGGGGAGATGGAGAGTTCTCTTTCCTGTCTCTTCTTATGGGTATTAATCTCACTATAAAGGTCCTACCCTTTAAACCACATCCTCTTTCAAAGGTCTCACCTCCAAACGCCATCACCCTGGGGGCAATGGCTTCCATGTAAATTTTGTGGGGACACAATTCTGTCCATAGCAGAGGTGAACAACCTCAGCAATGGAAATTGTGTAACAATCACCAAAACAATAGTGAAATGTAATTGCATATTTACAAAGTATCAGGCACTGTACTAATTGTTTTCTAGGAAAAGGCAGTGCTTGTACCAGATATACTGAGAATCTAAAGGGCCCGAATATGAAAGGTGCCTCTGGAGTTCAATGCTTAGGGCACAGTGATTCCCTTATTCTCAGAACTGTCACTTGGTCCTCATTGAAGAATGAGTCTCAGACTTTAATTGGGCCAGATTCTCTCAGGAATTTGGGTGGTTTTTAAATGAGACAAACTGACCCTTTCAGTCATTGCAAACCACTTTAATGACAATAATCTAGAAAGAGGATTCTTAAGGACCCACCACTAACGGTCCTCATCTGTTTTGATCTTGCCTTTTTGGAGGTTTACTTATTCTATAACAGTTTGTGTTGAATAACATAACTCAGGCCAACATCTTTTCAATAAATTCAATGTTTCCCCTAAGCTTGCAAGAGTCAATCTCTGCTATTTGGCAACCAAAAGACTCTTAACTCACCATAAAATGGCACTCTACAAAGGCATATGAAAGGGTGGGCGAAAACCCGCGTTGATTGTCAATCTAAAGTAGAACCAGGAAAAGTGAGGCTACGATCACAATGTGCTGGTTAGAACAGTGTGTCCCGGCCTGCATAAGAGACTAATCAAGCTTCAAAACTGAATGCTTAGTGAATGTGGTTAATGCAAATCACACTTATTAGAGATGGTGTTCCTTATTTTAGCAATAACTAATACAAGAGAAGCTGCTCTAGTACTTTTGCTTAGAGTGCTGAGTGAGGAAATATTTGAATGATCGAAAACAAAATCACTTTCTTAAGGTTCTTGTACCAATAGAACAGTGAATATTAAAATACAAAGAGCCATGTTGTCTCTGTTATTAAAACACCATTCTACCGTTCATCACTTCATTCTGGGTGGAATGAGCTCCCATCACATTCTGCTGGCAATAATGTACTTCATTTTATAATAACCAAAATGTAATAAAATACAAAGGTCATCATGATTTACAAGACTTCTTATTTAAACACAAATAGTCGAATTCTATTCATTTCTGAAAGCCGAATAAATGCCAGGGCAACACTGACACTTACCACTGCTAAAGCAGTAAGCAGGAATCCTGGGACGACGCTCCCAGTGGTGAGTTCTGCACCACCCAGGGGCTGATTCAAGCAGAATCATTTTCTCTGATAGATATCAGTGCCAGGAAGTGACATCTGTTGGTTAATAAGCAGCTGCCCTGGAATTGGCTTAGAAAATGCAGGGATTTGGAATACGTGGTCTACTGGTTAGAACAGAAAACTGAGAGTTTCTGTTTGTGGGTGAGCGTCCCAGGTCTATGACTGACATTTTGGGCTGTCTTAGAAAGAAAGTCAGTCTATATGACACCAAAACAATCTCTCCATTTGGGTGGAGCTGGTGGCTGGGAGAGAAAAGAGAGGGGTTCACCTCAGTTTGACATCCCAGAGAGAACATCCCCTGTTAACGATTGTATTATTCATTCGTCAGCTAACTGGGGGAGAGGGGGCAATCTCAACATGTAAATACAACAGCTACCATCCAAAATGCTCTTTAGGCTATTGGCTAAATTTGGTACATAACACCTCTATACTGAAAAATATTACAAGGTTACAGGCATAAGACTAAAAACTTCACATATGCTGCTGCTATAAATTTCTTTTTTTAATTTCTTTTTTAAATTTCAGTTTAGTATGAGGGTATAGACAATTAAGTGACATTGTTGCATTTGTTAGGTAGAGTCCAGGTTGCACCTTTATCCCTCACCCCGGAAGGACACAGGAGGCAAAATACCCTAACATTGTGCCTCTTAGGTGAGAGCATTCCACTTTCCTTCTCTCCTCCCCCCTCCCTTCCTTCCTCACTTGAGTTTAATTGTGTTTTTCTCTTGTATGGGTGGATATTTGTTTGAATACTGGTTTCATATTAGAATTGAATACACTGGGCACTTACTTTTCCATTCTCGTGATTCTTTACTAAGTAAAAATGTTTTTCAACTCCATCCAGGTTACTACAAAAGATGTAAAGTCTCCATCTTTTTTACGGCTGAATATAAATATATTTTTAAAGTTTCTGTATTTAAACCCAGGGATAGATTCCTTTCTACAAAATAAAAACTTCATAATTTAAATTCCAGTTCAAGTACGTTGCCCTCTATGAAGAGACGACTAGTTGTAAAATTATACAAAGCTCTCAGCTTCAGTTTCTCTACTTCTGAAACTGGAACCATGATAACCCATAGCCAAATCAATGGAACTTCAGGAAAACATATTACAAATAAAAGTAAGCTAAATAAAGGATGACATTCATATTGATGAAAATCAAGCTTTTCTCTTTCAAGTAAGACTGTATGTCAAAATACTTGATAAGTTGACCACTTCAAAAGCAAAATTTAACTTGTAATTACTGAACAAATTTATTGAGAATAAAAAAATTAACTGGAAATGCCAAATAACACAAATATTGCTATTAGAAAGTAAGTCTGAAAAGGCAAATGGCACAACTGAAATTTTAAACATGTAAACAGAGCTTTAAAGGAGTGTATCATTAATATACAGTGGTTAAATGGTAAATGTTTTCAAATTAAGTCTCTGAAGAGACTTGTGGTAACCAGTATTTCTTTTCTTCCCTAATGATGTGATAGCAAATATTTAAGTTCTGGTATTTTAACCAGAAGCATTGATATTCAATGGGTTAAGTGTACTATATTAAAATTATTAAATATACATAGTACACCAATGTTACTTTTTGTTGATAGAAATTTTCTTCTCTAGTCATATCAAAAGCTTATCATTGCAGAAAACTCTCTCTCTCTCTCTCTCTCTCTCATAGAACTGTATGTATAAAGTTATACATACATACAAATATATATGCATGTATGTATGTGTAACTTTAACCAAAACTTAAACCAAACCTGATCCAATTAAAAATATGCATAAACTATAATCTCAAATGATAAAGTAAATGGACAATAGAAAGTAAAATACTTGATTCTAAATTACTCTAATAGTTTTTTTTTTTCTTCTTCTTCTCTATTCATGGTACCTCCAGGGAGCCAGGGATTGGCCTCAAAGAGCAACTCTTGATTGTGAGAACTCTCGTATGGTGCATTTAATTCTGGAATCACTGAAGGCATCCCACAGGGTTGTTAATTAGAAACTATCTGGGAGACTGAGGCAAATGGATCGCCCAAGCTCACAAGTTTGACACCAGCCTGAGCCAGAGCGAGACCCTGTGTCCAAAAATAGCCAGGTGTCATGGCGGATGCCTCTAGTCCCAACTACTCCAGAAGCTGAGACAAGAGAATCTCTTGAGACCAAGAGATTGAGTTTGCAGTGAGCTGTGACACCTACCGAGGGTGACAAGTGAGACTATCTCAAAAAAAAAAAAAAACAAACAAACTGAGTTGGGGTGGTGAAAGCTGGGAAGAATGGAAACAGAAACCTGTAAAATTCCACCACTGTATCTCAGGAGAGGGATGATAAAAGTCTGAAGAGGTTGTCAGTTACATGTGGCTTCCAGATTCACTTCCCATGTCTCACAGCATCCTGCTGCCTCTAAAGAAATGTACAGTGTTGGTGGGTAATAGATACACATCTCTCTTCCCACTATGGAATCCAGGTGATCTTCTGAAGACTGCTTTTTCTTTTTTTCTTCTCTTTCTTTTTTTCTTTTTCCTTTCCCCTTTTCTTTTCTTTCTTTAACTTGTGCATATATTATACTGCTATTAACTATACTCAGACAAGGGTCCCAGTGGGCTCAACTAGACCCTCTCTCTGGGACTCTGCTTTTCAGTCAAGCTCCACAAGAGATGATGAAATGCTTGGACCTATAGAAAGTGAGTGATTCTTATTAAAACATTCTGGTGCTACTTGATTCTTAGCTATTTCACTCTTGAGAATTCTAATACATTTGGTTACATTTAAATTAATTGATTTCTTACAACTGAAATTTTAGATTTCTGATTCTTGTGGCAATGTTAATGGAAAGAAGAGGAGGTGGTCTGACAACTAACTGGACTCAAAATAGAGAAGGGAAAATGTGACTCTAAGTTAACAGCGGTGCTGGAGACAGTAGGAATGTCATCTGGGACAGATGGCTGGGGCAGAAGTGATGTTTTTAAAAAAAATGTAGCTTTGAAAAAATGTCTTGGCATTCCTTGTTCCTTTACCACTGCAAGGTCTCCCGAGTTATAAACAGACTAATTTTGACTCTGGGTGATGATTTTAATGTCTGATAAACACTGTAACAAGGGAGTGAGTTATCTATGAGCTTGACACAGGGGCTACAAAAAAGTCCTCTGATAAAGATGACGTCGGAGTGACTTGAGCCCTGGAAGTGAAGGTAGACTGGTATCCAGGTTAGCATTTTATTTCAAAGATTCTGTAAACAACTTAAAAAGGCATCAAAGAATGTTTTCTTAAAGAATGGCATAGTGATGACCTCAACTAAATCATTCCACACAATGAGATTCTTTCTTTGAAAGCAACAAGACGTTCCTACATGACAATCTTAGCACATTGCTATTCCTTCTGCCTGGAATTTCTCCCAAATCTTCAACATGGCTCACTTACTCTCTCCATTCAACTCTGTTTGAATAACCCCTCCTCAAAGAGGCTTCCCCATTTATAACATTTAAAATAACATCCAACACACACCCATTCTCCTCCTTCCCCTAGCATACTCTATTCATTTATTATTTACTGTCTTTGCCTACTAGTACAAACTTCATGAGGACAAAGACGATTACTTAAAACTTCTAAGAAAAATGGGCACAGAACAGGCACTCACTCATTACATACTCGGTGGATGAATAAATGGCAATCTCTCTTTTGAGTTGGGCACATGCTTTTTTTCAAGAGCCGGGCAGTGCTCCTGGTTATACTGTCTGAGCAACCTACTTTCACATTTTCATTTGATTAGGGGCAGAAAGCTGAGTTCTGTTGCTCAGAACTCATTGAAACAAACACCCTGGCTGCAGTTTTGAAGACTCTGTCTCACTACCTTGTCTGATCCTTCAAGGATCCTCTCCCATCACAGGACATGCTCTTCTGTCTATCCGTCACATGGTCTGTCTCTAGACAGCGAGCTCTTTGAGAAACAGGCCCAGGGCATTTCATCTTTGTATCTTTGGTCTGACAAAGTCACAGCAGCAGTAGCAGTTTGGTGGAGAAGGAAGATGAGGAAGAATAAGAATGAAGTGAAAGGAATAGAAAGAATTAGAAGAGCAGGGAGAAGGAAGATGGGAGAACAGGAGGTAACATAAAAACAAACAAGTAAACATCCCACATTGGCTTCCTGGACCCCTCACGCCTCTGAGGGCTCCATTTTTCTCATCTCTGTTAGGATGCCCCACCCGCATCACTGTGTCTACTCTGTCTGAGGTTTCATCTTCCACTCTTTCTTGTATCTTCTCCATCCAGAGTTGAGCTATGTCATTCCACCCAAACTTCTGTCCCAAAGCCACTGATAACCTTCACATTGCAAAATGCAATGATCACTTCTCATCATACTTGACTTTCAATTCATCTTTTGACTTGGTCTCTGGGACTCCATATTGCCTGATTTTCCTTTCCTTTTTTTTTTTTTTAACTTTTTCCTTTTATTATTTAATTTTTAATAAATCTCATAAGTGCATACATTTATAGGATACAATGGGATGATTTGATATACAATGTGGAATGTTTAAATCAAACTAACATGGCCATCACCTCACTTACTTGTTTTTGTTGTTGTTGTTGTTGTTGCAGTTTGGCCAGGGCTGGGTTTGAACCCACCACCCTCGGTATATGGGGCCAGCACCGTACTCACTGAGCCACAGTCGCTGCCCCACACTTACTTTTTTTTTGTGGTAAGATATTATTCCCCAGATTTCTTTTTACCTCTTTAGGTGCGTCTTAGTTCATACTGCTAGACCTGTCACCAGTTCCAGACTTTGAAATACTTTGTTGGCTCAGTGCCCAGGGATTCCTTCTCTTCTGAAGTGGCTACCTACCCCTTATCTCCTGCCTTCTGTATCATTTATGCACTCACAGATCTCACATATAGATCTCTACTGGGGACTTGTCACTTAGCTCTAGATTTATATAGCCACCTTCCTGCTGAGCTCCTCCTCTTGGGTTTATTGTAGACATTTCAAGCTTTCGCAAGTTGAAATTAGGGGCCTCTCAGTCTTTACCCTATTTCCCAAATGTGCTCCTCACACTTCAGCAACAACCGTCAAGATCGGTAGAGTTGTGCACAGCAGAAGCCTCTGAGTCATACTTGAGTCTCCCTCAGACCCCACAGTCCAGTGATTAGTGAGGTGCAGTGGCACTGCCTTGACAATATCTTTAAGCACTTGTTGCCATCTCACCCCATTCACCCTGCTTTAAACCATCTGTTCCCCCATTATAAACATCACAAAGGAAAACCTGTGTCTTTGTTGTTCACTAGCACACCCCAACACTGTACGGCCATTTCTTTATTCTCTGTTCATCTCACCTGAATGTATAGGCAAGGTCTGGGAATATCTTGTCCTCTCCTGGGATCCAGAATAGTGCTTGACACCAATAGGCACTCAATAAATATCAGTTGAATAAATGAATAATAAGTAATAAGCAAAGAATAACTTCTATTATTGTTACCAGTATTCACATTATCATTATGATAATAGTCGTTATGATAATCATTAGAGTAGCTAATGTTTATAGATTATTCATCACATAATGGGCCCTATGTTAAGCATTTGCATTCAGTAGATATCTCACTTATTTCCCAAAAAAAGCCTTTTAAGGAAGGAATTGGTTTTATAGCCATTTTGTAAACCAGGGAATGAAAGCTTAATGAGGGTAAGTGAGGATTTAAACATTGGGATATCTGACTTTGAATTGTGCTCTTAAACATTAAGAAATAGGACTCTTCAGGTGCTCTATCAGTGTTTGAGGAGAGGCTGAAAATGGAAGGAAGAACAAAACAGAGGGAATGAACGAAGAATGAATTCTAGGTATGGAATATACCACTTCCTGGGGGAAATCTTGGTCTTTCTCCTTAAACTAAGATGTAGCTTGATTTTTTGTTTCTCCCTAGCCTGATCCCAATCACTTTGAAGGAAAGTCAGAATAAGGAAATTAGCTTCACCTTGTTCCTCTGTGATGAACTTATTGAGGCCTTACCGCCGAAACTGCTAAAGCAGATTGATCTTGAACCAGACAACGATCCTGCCCTATGGAAAACATACTTCACCTGAAACTCAGTGTTCCTCATGTCACAACAGCTCCTTATAATCTAGGGGAAAAATACTCATTTTTGATCTGTCAACTAATTGAATCAATTTTTCTTTAACTTTCTGTTCGAACCACGTGTCAGCTGTCTCTCTGTTTTAATCTTAATGTTTCTCATACGCATAAAAAAAATCTATGAAAATCTACTTCATCTATTGAGTTCATAAAACAAATCCTTTAATCTATGAGCAGAATTAGTTTAAAATTCAATTTTAAAACATAATGATATTAGGTCTTGCTTTAATAAATGCAAAAACATTGACAACAAGAAAATCTCTAACACTACAATTTTAAACCTAGTGTTACCATTGCATAATTTTTTTAACCCATCATAAGCTTATGTTTAAATTACTTCAAGAAATTAGAGAACACATATTTCTCTAAAAAACTGCAATGGCAGTTTTTCCCTAACAAAACACAGGGCAGGATAAGCAATCTAGAAGAGGTAAGAATAACACTTTAAACTTTAGGGTATGTTAAAAGAAAAAAAAAAAGATCTGAGCAGAACTAAACAAAATAACAATAAAAATATCAATGAAACAAAAAGTTGATTTAAAACATAAATAAAATGGATAAACTTCTAGCTAGACTAACAAATAAAAAAAAAAAAGAAAAACCCAAATAAAATCATGACTAGAAAGGCCAAAGTGACAAATTTTACCAGAGAAATAATAAAGAGCATCAGAGATTATTATAAACAACTCTGTTCTATTAAACTGGAAACCTAGAGGAAATGGACCAACTCTGGATACATACAGCCTACCAAGATTGAGTTAGGACTAAACAGAAAAATTGAAAAGACTAATAAGGAGCAATGAGATTGGATCACTAATAAAAAAAAAAAAAATCCCCAAAAAGAAAAGTCTAGTAACAGTTGGCATCACTGAAAAAAAAAAAAAAAAGAAAGAGGTAAGAAAAACAGCAAAATTTAACTAAAAGGGAGAGTAAATTCATGGATTGGAGATGGCAGAACTTTTTTACTACATTAACAAATGTTTCTTTGGTGTTTAATATTTCCATGGGACTCTCTTGTAAGCTCTTACCAGCACTTGAACTAGAAGACATGCAAAGAAACTTTTAGTTTACTTTCTTCATTTTTTTCTTTCTCTCTCTCTCTCTTTTTTCTTTTGAGAGAGAGTCTCACTCTGTTGTTGCCCCAGGCCAGAGTGAAGTGGCCTCAGCTTAGCTCACAGCAACCTTAAACTCCAGGGCTGATGTAATCCTCCTGTTTCAGCCTCCTGAGTAGCTGAGACATCAGGCTGACTAACTTTTCTATATTTAGTAGAGATTCACCTTGCTCTTGCTCAGGATGGTCTCAAACTCCTGAGCTCCAGGGATCCTCCTGCCTTGACCTCTCAGATTCTGTGATTACAGATATGAGTCACCAAGTCCAGCCTCACAGTCCCATTTTTTAAATATTTGTAGCTACTCTGAAGGAGTAAATAATCTTTCAAGTCATGACAGTAGCAAAATTAAATGTGTTGCCATCTATGCATCAATGACAGGAACACGACACAGGGTGGAGACGAGGAAAAGGGAACATGCTGGAAAAACTTCACTAAGGCAAGAGTTTTCCAGACAGCTGAGCTTGCAAAGGGATCTTCCAGGTACAGGAAACAGCTTGAGTCAAAGCTCAGATGATGTTTGGTGTTTGGGGACTGGCTTGTCCCAGAGAAATTATGGACAAAGGATAGTAACTAAATGGGCCGAGCAGAAGCTGAGTGCTGGGGAAGAGACGTAAAGCGGAAAAGTCCTCCATCCTGTTTCTCTGTGTTCGCCTACTCACTCACTGAACTCTGTGTGATGACAGAACGTTCACCTGCACCTAAGTGCCTGCATCTCCTTCTCTCCTTGACCTCCTCACAGCTGTTGGTATCCAGCCAAGTGAACACATGTGTTAAATACTCGTCTTTCCTGTGAATAGCATTTTCCAAACTCAACAACTAATCACAGGCCCTGTAAAGCTACTTTAGTAGAAACTTTTCTTTCTGGAGTGCTCTCCCAATCAGTTTATGAAGAGTTTTACTAGATGGCAGGCAAGCCCCACCAGGACAGCCTCGTCCCTGTCCCAGCACACCATGGCCTCCTGCGGTTTTCTTTCTTTCTTTCTTTCTTTTATTGAATCATAGCTGTGTACATTAGTTCAATCATGGAGTACAATGTGCGGGCTTCATATACAATCTGAGATATTTTCATCCATCTGTTCGACATAACATTCGTGAGAATTTCTCATTTACTGTGTGAAAACATTTGTGCTCTGCATTTAGTAGTTTTCTCCTGACCCTTCAAAGATGCACCTCAAGTGTGATCCCACCCTTTATCCTCTCTCCCCCCACCCTCTCCCTCCCCTACCCTCCCTCACCCCTTTCCCCATCTTCTTGTGCAATAATTGGGTTGTAACCTTCACGTGAAAGGTATAAATTTGCTTCATATTAGGGCTGTATACATTGGATACTTTTTCTTCCATTCTTGAGATACTTTGCTAAGGAGAATGTGTTCCAGCTCCATCCATGTAAATATGAAGGAGGTAATGTCACCATCTTTCTTTAAGGCTGTGTAATATTCCATGGTTTACAAGTCCCACAATTTATTGATCCATTTGTGGATCGATGGGCACTTGGGCTTTTTCCATGACTTAGCAATTATGAATTGGGCTGGAATAAACAATCTGGTACAGATATCTTTGTTGTAATGTGATTTTTGGTCATCTGGGTATATACCAAGTAAGGGAATTATAGGGTCAAATGGCAAGTCTAGCGGTTTTCTTTCTTGTTTCTCCAGGGCTTCAGCCCAGAATGTTCAGCCACCTTATTAAACCCATGTCCCTGCAGGGAAGAAAGCAGGAACAAGACCGGTCTTGTGTCACTTC
>CAUYRH010166020.1:0-39574 GCA_963574655.1 Perodicticus potto | reverse complement strand
TTTCCCTCCCTCCTTTCCTTTCCCTCCCTCCCTCCCTTCCTTCCTTCCTTCCTTCCTTTCTACATACATATAGGTGAAACTCATAGGTGAGTTAGGGGCTAGGAGCTAGGGGTTCCTATATCTATGGAAACTTTAAACAGATGCATAAAGTCACCATTTATATTTAAAAAATTTCTATTTGATTTAATTCTTATTCATTCGATTCCTCTGCTTTTGCATTATATATAATCTGGTTTGTTTCCCAAACAAAAATTCAAAGAGAGGTCATAACACTTCATGTTTGGTCTAGCATTGACCTGACTTTGAGGAGGCAATTTCATAGTGAAATTAATTTTCTTCCATTTAGCTTTTTCTTCTTTTTATATAATGAATAACTTGAATACATTTATACCTGGGAGACTCTTTTCTGAAGTCAATTGTGAGTTCACAATTGTGAACATAATACCAAAAAGAAATGATTTTATTTTTGTCAACATATATCTTGGAAAGAACAACTGTGAAAAGGCTATCAGGACAAAGATTTTCTTTACTAAGTTATACCAGTGTACATTATTTTCAGTTCCTGGAGACTCTTTATTGCTGTAATTTCTTTCTCTCTCTCTCTCTCTCTCTCTCCTTCTTCTTTTTACTATTTTGTAACTTTTAAAAAAATTTTAAATTAATATGAGGGTACTGATTTTTAGGTTACACACTTCCAAGGTAAAGCTCAAGTTGTAGAAGAACCCTTCACTCAGGGGATGTGTTGATCACCCTCACATTGTGCACATTAGGTGAGATTCCATCAATTGCCCTTCCTGCTCCCCCTCTCCCTCCTCACCCCTCCCCTTTTCTAGACTATGTTTGTGTTTTGCCCTTTGTATGGGGGTGTAATTGTTTATATATTGGTTTCATATTAGTATTGAGTACTTTGGGTATTTTTTCCCATTCTTGAGATACTTTATTAAGAAGAATGTGTTTCAACTTAAAAGAATGTAAAGTCTCCATCTTTTCTTATAGCTAAATAGTATTCCATGATATACTCTTGCCACAGTTTGATATTTGAATGCTATATATCCAATAATGTGCTGGTGACCAGGCTCTACAAAGAATTCAAGCAAATCATCCAGGAAAAAACAAACAACTCCATTTAAAAGTGGACAAAAGACATGAACAGAACCTTTTTAAAAGAAGATAGACTAATGTCCAACAAACATGAAAAACTGCTCAGCATCACTAATTCTCAGGGAAACACAAACGCAAATCACAGTGAGATATCACTTAACTTCAGTGAGAATGGCTTTTTATTAAGGATTCCTAAAATAACAAATACTGGCATGAATGCAGAAATAGGAACACTCATAAGCTGTTGGTGAGACTGCAAACTAGCACAATGGAAAGTAGCATGGTGATACCTTGGAGAACTAAAAGTAGATGTACCATTAATCTAGCGATCCAATTATTGGTTATTTACCCAAAGGAAAAAAAGACATTTTATTTAAAAAGTCGCCTGCATTTGAATGCTTATAGCAGCACAAGTCATAACTGCAAAGATATGGATACTACCCAAGAGCCCATCTATGAGTGGATTTAATAAAATGTGGCATATGCATACTGTGAAGTACTACATGGGCATAAAAATGGTTAACTAATACCTCTTGTATTAACCTGGGTGAAACTGAGGACTATTCTTCTAAGTGAAATATCGCAAGAATGGAAAAACAAATACCATACATACTCACTACCAAATTGGAACTAATCCATAGACACTCATGGGCACACATGGAAATAACACTCGCCAAAAATCAAGTAGGTTGGAGGGGAGGAGGGGAGGGGTAAATTCATGCTTAATGGGTACAATGCACATTGTTTGGGTGATGGACAAACTTATGACATTGACCCAAGTGGTACAAAAGCAAAGTGTATAACCAAAATATTTGTACCCCTGTAATATTCTGAAATATTAAAAATTAAGCTACTTTATGATCCTATCATTGGATCCCGAGTTTAACATTTTCACTTGACTCATTTGGTATTTTTGTATGATGATTATTTTTATAAGAGATGATTCCTTATTTTGTCTGATTTTCCATGCTTATAATGTGCCAACCCTTGTTCAGATGCATGCACTGGAGATTGCTTAGGATTGGTTTTCTTTTTTTTATAATGATTATTTTTATAAGAGATTATTCTCCCTTTTGTCTTATTTTCCATGTTTAAAATGTGCCAATACTCATTCAGATATGTGCACTGGAGACAATCTAGGAAAATAACGTTATTTCCATGCTGCTTGCTGGATTCATTAAGGGTTTTTGAAAAACATGGATCTCACTCATAAATATATTCCTGTGCATCTGCTGGAGGAAGACAACTGCGTGTTTGTAGTGAATTTTGTGTTTTTTTTAATCTTTAACTTCTAAAACTATATTCTGTGGTTATCTACTTTTCTCTTTTCTTAACACCTTAAAGACTTCATTGATAATGTGCCAGTTTTTCTTCAAAGAAGACTAGGACTTGTTTTCCCAACTTGGTTGACCTGTATGTAATTTTTCTCACATGGCTTGGGTAAATCCAGTTTCTTTGATTACACTTCAAATATATATGACCCTTCTTGGATAAAACAAGATGGCTTTGGTAGGATTTAAATGACATTTAATTGGAGGTGTTTAAAATTGATAAATAAGAGTTGTCCATGTTTTTGTCAGTTGGAGTTCAAAAGGTAAACCAGGGGGTCTTGGATGTTGTCAAAACTGGCTGTCTCTTCACCAGTTTTTTATTTCTTCTTTTTTTTTCTGGGAATAAAACCAGATACATTTTCCAACTTCCCTTGCATTAATTTTTTCCTATGTCTGAGTTATAACCAATGCAGTGTGGGTAGAAATGATGGGCACAAGTCCAGGCCTGGATGTTAAAAACCTCTTACCCTCTCTTCGTTTTGCAAATATTTATGATGTGTCCACCATGTTCCATGCTCTCATAAGTGAGAAAAGTGATAGCATTGGCAAAGGATGCCAATAGATAGTGTTAAAGGATATAATGTTCCTTTAATAGGAAAAAATAGAAAACTTATCTGCAACCCCCCCCCCCCCATATTCCCAACTCCAGGTGCTTGACAAATTTGTAGTACATTTTTACTTTACTCTTAACAGCTAGTTGAGGTATAATTAATAGATAAAAATTGTGTACATATTTAGTATGTACAAGTTGATGAGTTTGGACATATGCAAACCTTGTGATATTGTCACCACATTGAGGTAATAGCCATATCCAACATCTGTCCTTCTTTTGCAGTTTGAATACTTACAACACGAGAGCTACCTTCTTAATAAATTTTGAAGTGTTCAATATTGAATTTTTAACTATAGGCACTACGTTGTACAATCGATCTCTGGAATTTATTCCTCTAGCATGACAAACTTTATATTGATTGAGCAATAACTCCCCATTTCTACTCCAACCTCAGCTCCTGGCAACCACTATCATATTCTCTTTGTCCATGAGTTTGACTTTTTTGAATACCGTTTGAGTAGAATTGTGGAATACTTTTCCTCTGTGACCGGCTTCTTTTAAATGGGCAAAGGGTTTGAATATATGTTTCTCTAAAGACGACATGGTATATCTTAATGAGACTAATTCAGAAAAATTGGGCAGACAGTCTCAGGGGGAGACTGAATGGTGATCTCAAATAAGGACTTAAAAGGACTCAAACCACAGCAACAGAGAAGAGAAACTTTGGGTGGCCTCACTGCAGAGCGTGGTGGCTGAGACACTCTGCAAACACCATGGCAGGAACTTTGCAGCTCTATGGGGACGTTGGGGAAGGGCTGGTTGTGATAAAGAACACAGCTTTTATACTTGATAAATAAGAGCACAATGTACTGTTATATTTGGCAATTGTTTTAATGAGATCTTGTTTCTGTTCAAGCAGTATCACTGGCAGCTTTGTCTCTCCCTGCAGACATGGAAGTCAGAGAAACTTGCTTCTATCACCAGCTATAGGCTTCTGTGCCTGTTGCTCTGTGTAGTCAAGGTTGTGCCATTTGTTTTCCCTGCCAGAGTTGTTTTAACTGTGTCTGTCGGTATTTTTCTGTCAAGTTCCACCTCCCTTGTGGCCATTCTGAGACAGTGGTGAATGCAACACACACAGGACCTATTATTAATTTGCTCGCAGTGGATTCAAATAGGCAGATACATAAATAAGAAGACAACCTAATAAGGTCATATCTAAAATAATGGGAATTCTAAGGAGGAAATGAATCTGAGAAGGAAATGGATCAGGCTGTGAACAGTGTCATTCTTGGCCCATTTTGTGTGCTCTTTCACGCAAATGAGCATATGACACCTTCTCTGAGCATGTGGCCCAGAGGTTGGGAAGCAGATGGAGAGCTGGGTTCCTGCTGACCCCCTGGGTGAGGTGCCTTTGTGTAGGGTCCAACCTACAGAAATATATACAATAGCTGTTGTGAAATGATAGAGGGCATCTGGGTCTGAAGGCTGGGAAGGTGCTAGTTTTATAAAATTGGTGGGAGAGTTCTAGAAAGCAAAATCAACAGATACAAAACCCTAAGACAGGAAAGAACTCAGCATGATCTAAAAATCAATAAACAAAGGAAGCCCAGTGAAGATGGTAGAAGATAGTGAGCAAGAGCGTGTTAAGACGGAGATGTAAGCAAAGGTTCGGCAACACTTATAAGCCAAGTAAAGATCTGTATTTTATTCTAAGTGCAGCAGCCATCATGGGTTTTAAGAAAGGGAGTTATAAATCTGGTGGGCATTCTGGCCCCTGAGTATAGAATGGAGGCTGCTAGCAGAGTTCAGATGAGGGGAATGGTGGTTCAAAGTGGAAGCAGTGGAGCTCAAATGGTGTGGCAGATTGGGCATACGTGTACTTACAGGATGGACAGAAGGTCTTCACATGCTCAGGACCTCAGATGAGGAAGCTAAGACTTAGAGATTGAACTTGTCAAAGAGCCATTTACTGCCAAGGCAGGACTTGACCGGTAGAGAATCCCCCGCAGCTTTTCATCAGGTTAAATTGCTAGCATGTTAGTGCTTAATAAGTAAATGATAAAATGAATGAAATAATTGACAAAATGTACTCAGGATTTTTCATTATTTCTCTTTGCAGTAATTGTTTGAATCAGGGAGAATATGGCATGGAGGGGTGGACAATGCTCTTGCATTGTCACTATATTCCTGTGTACCTGAGATAAACCTCATCCAACTTTTCTGAACCAGCATTTCCTCCGTTATTTATTCTGGTGATTGGGCTGATTGCTAAGATCCTTTCTAGGTCAAAGTTTCTACTTAATTTGTTGTGTTCTCCTGGAGCCATGAGATGGTGACCCACTGGAAGCAATAGTGCCACATATAGTCAAGTAGGCTGTAACCACACCATTCCAGGGTACAGATTACTGGTTACCATGCTAACAGTGCCCCCTGGAGTTGTGCATGTAGCAGTGTTGCTCTTTCCTCACCTCCGTCCTGCATGCAATCTTTGAGGACTAGTTTTGTTGGGTGAGCTAGTAGGGCCTTGAAACTCATGAGACATGCGAGGCCAGGTAAGAGTGTTATTTGGAATAAGGGGTTGAAGGATGATGGTTTGATAGCTCATGAAATAATATTACATTGTCTGGATATGCCACAGATTATTCATCTGTTATTTTACTGAAGAATAACTTGGTTGCTTCCAAGTTTGTGGAATTATGAATAACAGTGCTAAATGTCTCTGTGCAGGTTTTGTCTGGACTTGAACTTTCAACTCCTGGGTAGATACCAGGCGCTCAGTGCTCCTTGTGGTTGTCTCCCTATTGCCCTCAGAGAGCCCTCACATCTCTTTTCTTATTTATCTACATTCATTTTCTAGCTGGCTTTATTCAATGTCACAGCTTTGAATATGTTTTAAATACTGACAACTTCCAAACTTAGTCTCCAATCTGCACCTCTCTTCTGAATTCCAGACTTCCATACTTAATTGCCTACTCTCCAAGCATCTAATAGATACTTCAAACTTGATGTGTCAGGTACGTCAGATTTTCACTCTCAAGACATACTCTAACCTTCCCCATTTTCCTGTTCTCAGGAAATAATAACTCTGCAACCAGTTGCTCAATTAAAATGTTTGCAAATTTCTCTCATATCCCATGATTTTTCCACAAACCTCTTGGCTCTGCCTTCACAATATCTTCACAACCTCACCATTTCTCACCACCTTCATGGCCACTACTAGGTTCTAAACTATCATTATTGCACTGGCCTCATCCCCACCATTTTCCATACTGACCCACTTTGCTCTCTGCTTTAGGGCATGATGTATGCCTTCTTCCCTCAGGACTCAGCTCTTGGCTCCCTCACTTCTAGGAGAATATTTGCCCCAGATATCTCTATAACATACATCTTTTCTTTCAGGTCTTTGCCTAAATAGCACCAGAGTAGTAAGCCTTTCTCTAGCATCCCTATCTTAAATTATAACTCCTATCTCAGCATTCATCGTCTTCATTTTCTGCCATAACATTTATATTGCTGGACACATTACTTATTTAATTGTTAACTTATTTTCTACAACGACCACCCTGCAATGGAATTTGAACTTGATAAGAGAAGGGATTTTGTCCTTGTTTGATGGCTGAATGTCCAGTACCTGAAGCATTCAAATTTATGTTTTAAAAGGGACATAAGACAAAAATAAATAAATAATAATATTAAAAAAACAAAAAGCCAGCTGCCTAGATTCAGTAAGTAGCCACCTATTTTTCTTAATAGGTGGATCTCTGTACCTAGTGTACTATTACAGATGTTATACATCTGAAAAATCACCAGTTAATCTTAATACATTGTTTAGTGTCATTCAGATTTATCAACAATCTAGAACTTGAATCTAGGACTCATTTGTCAGATACAAGTCAGGATCGTCAAAGGCGTAAGGAATGGGTATAAATACTAAAACCAAGGCACTGTAGTATACCCATGTTCATAGCTGGATTATTTATAATAGTTAAAAGTTGAGCATCCATGGAGAGATAAATGGGTAAACAAAATGCAATATGTACCTGTAATGGAATATTATTTACCTTAAACAGGAAGAAGCTTCTGATACAGGGTACAACATAAATGAATCCATCAAGAGCTCTTTGCTTTGTACACACCAAGGAAATAATGTCTGTATCCTGTATGCTTCTGCTTTGTTGACATGATAGACAACATCTTTACAGCATCTAATCACACCTTATTATAGGCTCCCTGCTTTTATCTACTCTTGAATAGCCTGTAACTTTTCAAATATGATGGTTCCATTTAATTATCATGCACCAAACACAGGAGGCCATTGTCAATAGAGAAATCAAGGACTTATTAAAACCTGGAATCTGAAAACTTCATCTCATGCTACTCTTTAGTTAAAAAAAAATTATCCACATGTAGCTAGTTGAACTGCTGCATTTTTAGGAAGAAGGTCTCTTCTCTAATCACTTCCAGGACTTGGTTGGATGTGACTGCTGTTCTGGGATTCTGGTGCATAAGTTCCCTGAGCCGGGGGTGGGGATGTGGGGGGGCGGTGATTGGAGTTGGAGTTCCAGAGGAGGAAAGCTATTCATTCAGAGCTGTCAGCACATCTTTCGTTATGAATTACTCTCCCCAACCTATCAGGCTTTCTTAATTTTTATTTTTTTCCTTTGGTATAATAGAAGACTTTCTGTAAGAATGGGGCCCATTCAGAAGAGGTCACCAAAAACATAGATTTCCTTGTTAATACCCAATTGGGCCAAAGTATACTTCGCAATAAATAAGACTGGGAAGAAATGGAATGGTTGAATCAGACAGTATTTGTTATGTGGGGTTTTTGAATACATTCATATTAACTAGCCCAAACAAAATCCCCCTTTTTATCCTGGCACTGAACATGGGTGGCATTTTGACACAACCAGAACATAGGAGTTTATCATGGAAATAAGATGAGAAGGCCTCTCCAGTTGGGGAGTAGGAAGAGTGGATTGATGCTGTGCCTGGCCCCCCCACATTGAAAAGCCTCCCCAGGGTCCCTAAAAGAACAGGAATAGTATACTAGGTGCAGAGATGCAGCCAGCTTTGTTCTTGACCTTGGCTGCCACATCAAGTGTGGATTTTGTGAAGAGCCAGAGTGAGCCCATGGCTCATCCATCACTCCTGGAAGCAATGTCTACACAACAGCAAAACAACTGAGTGATTCAGGCTGTAGTCACACCAGGGAGTTCCCAATCTGTTGTTGCTTTTAGTAGTTTCAAGGAGTGTTACAAAATTCCACCCACTGATTTTTTTTTTGAAAATTAAGGTAAATATATATTTTTAAAGAAATGTAAAATTAAAAAAGATGCTGTCTGAAATTGAAACTTTGAAGGGGTAAGGATCACCTATCTATACAATTCCTATGTAAACAATGGGGATCTGAAGAATTCATTCATCAGGTGGGGATTTGACCTTCAACAGAACAAACAGCCCTTTTGATAACCTTTTTTTTCTTTAAGTTGAACAATGTCCACTTCTCATGCTTCCTCATATTAAATTAATGGTGAAGTTAGATTATTATTACAAGAAAGGGATATGCAAGAAAATGTATGAATCTTTTTATCAAGCAAATATGGGCTTGCTTTCTCCCTCTTTCCCACTTTTCTTTTGTTTCTTCCATATAGGAGAGTGAAACTACTTGCAAGTCATCTGACTACAATTGTGCTTTGTTATTTTGTAAATTAGAGAGACATGTTTACATTTGGGTTGGTAAGAATATCGTGTTTACAACCACTAAGATACTTGGATAGCCATTGAGGTTTGGGTAATAAAATGGTAGGATGAAACCTCATTTACTCAGTCATAATTTATTATTGTTCTTCTCAATGAGCCTGCAGTCCAGACTCATTTTCTGACTCTCCAAAGTCTTTGCCCAGTTGAGTTTAAATGCATAGCATCACAGTAGTCAACCTTTTCTTCAGCTTTGATGTTACACATCTGGCAAATCACACAGTATCTGTGACCCTCAAAGTTGTAAAATACATTCTGTATTTCCTATTTCTTGGAAGTTATAAAGGTTAGTTGAAAATACTTTGAGATATTGAATAGAAGTGGTTTAGCTTAATGGTGAAGTGGGATCCTTGATTATAGTTGTATATTTGATTCCAGTTCATTTCATTTTAGCCATGCTATCATAAGTAAGATTTTTTTTTTTTTTAGAATTTATTAGTTGTTTCTTTATGTCCTGTTGTCATTTCTGTTTTTTTAAATGATCAAAATTATACTGGTAACATTTAAAAATTTAAAAAAATAATTAAATTTTAGATTAATAGGAGGGTAGAAATGATTAGGTTATATTGCTTGCATTTCTTAGGTAAAGTTCAAATTGAAGTTGAGCCCTTTATCCTGGGGTGTGCAGCATATCCTTACATTGTCCACATTGAGTGAGAGCTTTCCAATCTTCTAGCCCCCTCCCCTCTTCCCTTTCCTCTTTTCCCTTTCCCCAACTTGAATACATTCCTGTTTTTCTCTCCCATGCATTTGTAGTTAGTTTTTATTGGTTTCATATTAGTATTGAGTACATTGGATACTTGATTTTACATTCTTGTGATACTTTACTAAGAAGAATGTGCTATAATTGCATCCAGGTAAATATGAAAGATGTAAAGTCTCCATATATTTTGTGGCAGAATGATATTCCATGGTATACAGATACCATAGAAGACAGAGGAATGGCCAACAAACACATGAAAAATGCTCATTGCCCTGGGTCATCAGAGAGCTGAAAATTGAACCAAGCACTCTGAGGTATCACTTGACCCCAGTGAAAATAGCCTACATCACAAAATCCCAGAGCTACAGATGCTGACATGGACATGGAGAGAAGGGCACACTTTTATACTGTTGGCGGGATTGCAAACTAATACAACTTCCATGGAAAGAAGTATGGAGAATCCTCAGAGTCGAAAGTAGACCTACCCTCTGATCCTGCAATCCTATTACTAAGTGTCTACCCAGAAGAAAAAAGTCATCTTATCACAAAGACATTTGCACTAGAATATTTATTGCAACTCATTTCACAATTGCCAAGATGTGAAAGTAACCAAAGTACCCCTCAACCCATGAATGGATTAATAAGTAAGATATTTTAATCTCTGTGCATGTCAATTTTTTTTATCAGTAACTCTCAATAATAGCATAGCAATAACAATAAAATTATTATATGAAAAAAGAAGCCCATGCATGGAAAACCCTTAGCAGAGTATCTATGACATAAATAAGTAAATGCTACTTATAATTTTTGGCCCAGAGATAATTATAAAAGGGTATTAAGATACCTAAATAGGAGAAACCTTTCTTGATTTGCATTATATGTTAAATGCAAAAGGAAACTTCTTTACCACAGATGTCTTAGTTATCATGAGTTCTGAATTAATAGAATCCATATGAAAAAAGGTGTTTGTTTTATTTGTTTCTAAAGCAAAATTCACATATAAAGTTTTGGTTAAATAAATAATTTAGGATAGATGCACTTGAAGTCATATCCAGTAAAAAGTGAACAAGAGCAACAACACAACTATTCATGTTGCTGTTCATTTAAGCTCGAAGCAGGTTTTCTCACCTCTGGGAGCAGTGCCTCCTGAGTGATTCTGTCCATTGCAAGACCTTATATGTTAACATAGTTCTCAATCTGTTTTCATCTTGATCTTCAGAATCAGTGTTCAATCTGGATCTTTCTTCAGAACTCCACACCTCATATATCCAGTGTTTATTTACCATTTTTCGTGAATGAATATCAAGCAACTCAGACTTAACAAACCCCTACTCCTCAATCGTCTTGATTTCAGTCAATGGCATGGCACACTCATTGACACAGACAATCCAGACAGAAATCTGGATGCCATCTGTGACCCTCCCCTCACTCATATTCATTCTTTGTTCCATCATCAAGTCCTTTGATTCTACCTACATAATATTTCTTGACTATGTAAAATTACTTTTTGCCTTTATCATGTCCACTGTAGTTCAGGCTACCTTGTTCTCTCATTCAAACTCTTGCAAAATCCTCTTGGAATACCCCCTTGATAGGTTTCCCCAGTGCCTCTGTTGGCTCTCTTTAATTCACTTTCCACACAGCATCAGGTTCTTTTATGGAAGTAAACTGGATCATGGAACTTCCAAGATTCCACACATTTGACACCCCAATTGTAGAATAAAATCCAGAGTCCTGATCTTGGCCTCTGAGACTCCTCATGGGCTGGCTGTAGCTCAGTAGATTCTAACCACATGTACTATTTATTAGTTTTGCAACGAGTTGAGGCCAAGTTTCTTCTTGTCATTGAAACATTTCCAAAGCTTTTTATCCGCCTAGAATGTTCTTTGCCCTCCTTTATATGCCTATATTCTTTTGTGGAGGGGGATTAGAGCTTAATTTATAGTGTCTTTTTCAGACTATTCTCTTTAAATAAATACCCACCTCAGCATTCTCTGTTTAAGAACAATATTATGTTATGTACTTAGTACTTACAAAGTTTAAATTATGCAGGTTTCTCTTGGTTTATTTGGTAATATTCATCTTTTCACTAGAATTTTAAGTTCTATGAGGGAAAAGTCTTTCTATTTATATTCAAGGGTGTCCCACCTGTGACCTGTGGGCTGCATGCTGATTTTGTGAGGACTTCTTTTGCTTATCTGTGGTGTTGGATATCAGGAAAGGTATGTGTGGACTTTTTCTTTGCTCATCAGCTTTTGTTAATGTTTGTGTATTTAATGTGTGACTCAAGACAACTCTTCTTCCAGCATGCTGCAAGGAAAAAAAAAAGATTGGACATGATACTCTGCCATAGACACTGTATAGAGCAGAGGTTATCATGAAAATTCAATAAATATATGAAGAAATAATGACATCTTCAAATTCAATCATTGGAAAGATGGAACTGTTATCCAGCATATATAAAGAACTCAAAATGCAACAATAAGAAAATAAACAAGCTGATTAAAAAATAAGTCAAATACTTCAATGGACATCTCAAAAAAGAAGATATATAGCTGGCAAATAAGCATATGAAAAAATGCTCCACATCGTATGTCATCAGGGAAAATGCAAATAAAGGCAACAAGATGCCACTGTATACCTATTAGAATGACTGGAAGCCAAAACAGTGCCAATGCCACATGATGCTGTGGGCCTGGAACAACCTGAGCTCTCACTGGGTATCTGTTTGGAGATGCTGCTTTCTACTCTACAGACAGGACTAGTCATAGCTAAGGTATTAGTTCTCATAGAAGATTAGACTGTATGCCTGAGACATTCTGGCTCTGGTATAGTAAGTGTGCCTCTTGGGTTCAATAACATCTAGAACAGCTCTGAGAAGAGTGCTCATTATTCACTCAGTTAGGTAGAACTCACCCTAAGGTTTTGCAAAGCTTTGGGAGAAAAGCCTCCATTATATATATATATACAACTGACCCTCCAGAGTTGATAAAACAGTCAGGGTGACAGTATATAAACTCTCTTTCTCATACTACATGATGAATTAATAACTATTTTTATGTATTGTTTACTGTATAGTAAAATTTAATTTAAATTCTATGCACATGTCATTCAGTTATATTGTTTCTGCTAAAAGTCCTTTTTGAATTAAAAATTTTGCCTTGTTATGCATTTTGTGACTGTCAACAGTTTAAGAAATCTATTGTTTAAAATACTTTTGAAATAATTTTTATTATAAAATTTGCATGTTTCATATATAATTAAATTTACACAGTTTAACATGCAACATTAAATCTACATTTCCAGGCCATTGACTTTGTGCACAGCATGGCACTACAAGTTCTAATGAAGAGCATCAGGTTTACTGGGGGAGACAACAAATGCAAAGGAGCACTTCTTGGTCTGTGTGACAGTTTGTCAGAGGAGCAGAGATTTCCGTTTACTGCATGGGGCTCAGAGTGTTAATTTCAAATGAAATAGAAATGAGTCAGGAGACTTAATGTGAGAAAGAGAAGAATGCTGGCAAGGAATCTAATTAGATTAATTATAAGCTCTGATGTGCCAGGCTCACTTCCACATGCTTTATATAAGTTAGTAACTCATTGAATTTTTTTTTTCTTTTTTTTTTTTTTTTTTGCAGTTTTTGGCTGGGGCTGGGTTTGAACCCGCCACCTCCAGCATATGGGGCCGGTGCCCTACTCCTTTGAGCCACAGGTACCAACCTGTAACTCATTTAATTTTCACAACCACCTCATGATGTGAGTACTTTTATTGCCTGTGGTTTATGGGTTAGAAAGCTCAGGAACAGAGAAGTCATTTTAACTAGGTCACATGGCTTGTGGAGCTGAGTTTTAACACAGGCGGCCTGGTCTAGAACCTATGAGATTAGCAGAGCCCGTGCTTCCAGAGGATATATTTGTGTGTTTGTAAATAGATTATATACATGTATCTCACATGTACATATATATATATATATATATATATATATCTATGTATACACACACATATATACTTTTTTTGTACTTTCTCTTTGTGTATATATCTCACTGAGATAATTATCTTAAATCCTAAAAACAACTCTTCCTAGTAGATTCTATTTTATTTATTTTACAAAAGAGAAAAGAAGTTCAGTGTCAAGTGACTGGCCTAGGGCTGCCCCCCTAACAGAAGCCACAGTTGGGGTTTGGATCCAGTCCTACTGGCCCAGTGTTAGAGCTTCTCATGTTGGTGACGCCCTCTGCCAGCTCCATCCTCTGCTTGTTTCTGTTTAAATGCTGAAATAAGGGGGCAGATTACCACCTGTTGTAGCTCACCTGGGCACATGTGAATTTGAACAGTCACAATTTTCACCACTCTGAGCATGTCTGTGAATAATGTGAAAAGTGCAATGAATATTGATTTTGTTACAAATACGTTTTAGTGACAGGTGATTTTGTAAATGCAGAATATGCTTCTAATGTGGATTGACGGTATGTGCCTCAATTTTTACTCCTAGACAGTGTTATATATTTTCACTGGTTTTTGTTAAACTTCCTATATCATAGCCTTTATCATTCAGTATTGGAACTGCCTATTTAATTATCTCCCCATCCTGTGAGCATATACTCATTATAATCTATAAGGATAGAAACTTTTTTCTGTTGTCCATTGTATCTCCACATCCTATCCCAGCACTGGACAAATAAAAGAAGCTCAAAAAGAATTTTTTGACTAAATTAAGTAATGAAAAAACTACAAAGCATAACATAAATACATGGTGAGCGATAGCACCCCTGTGTGACCCCATCAAGATTATACCTCAGACTACACAGTACATAGAGTCTCAAACTGCCATGCCCATGCAACCACCTTCATAATGGGCACGCATTTTGAGAATGCCATGATCAACTTTTCTACATTTCTTTGTGCAGGCAATAAAAATACAGAAACTTTGAAGTTGTGTGTGTTTCCTCAGTTATTTCTGAATATCAGGAAACTTTCTAACAGATGTCAGAGGAGTCCTTATTTCAAACAGTTCTTGTATTACCTTGAATTAAAAGCGATTTCTACTTTTGCCCAGCACACCCATGAAATAAAACCTGGGCCAGAAGCTTAACAGGGAGGCTCACAACTTTAATTTGCAGTTCTTTCTCTTGGATATAGAGAAGTTGTCCAAGTGGCACGAATGATGAAGCATTGATCCCTGTGGTAGTTTGACAAGGTTAAAGTCAAACTATATCATCCTAATTTTCACCAAGCTCCTTTGCTATCAGAAGGACCAATTATCTTATAGTAACAAATACATAGCAATATGAGGAATAAACTTTCACTTCCCTGGGAAAAATGTGATACAATAGAATCCATTGAAAAACCAATCATGTCTGATAGCAAATGAACCAGCTCATAATTGATATGATCGACTAAAACTGAATAAGCTTAACAGACATTTGCTATCAGAAGAACCAATTATCTTACAGTAACAAATACATTGCAATATGAGGAATAAACTTTTACTTTCATGGGAAAAATGTGATGCAATAGAATCCATTGAAAAACCAATCATCCCTGATAGAAAATGAACCAGCTCATAATTGATATGATTGACTAAAACTGAATAAGCTTAACAGACATTTCTCTTGTACCTCCTTTTTACTAAGAATGCCAAAACTGCTGGGAGGAAATTTTCTCTGGCCAGCATATCAAGTCATCATAGGAGCCATGGATGGAATGCCAGTCCTCTGGCTCTGGTGAGTGCCTCATACATCACACTCCCCTTCCAATCTCAGCCATGTTTATCTTGAATATAAAGCTTGGCAAGATGCAATTAAAATATGGTCATTCCAAAATTTTTATAAAAATAAATGGTTTTCTCTTTCCAATATTGAATTTCTTTATGGGTTTCCACTTTTGTAATTATCCATCAGATGAGTGTCTCAAAAATTAATTTTTTTTCTTAATTTGAGCAACTTGGTTACAAACATTAAAAGGAAACATTAGTTCTAACAACTGATTTAATTGTTCTAAGCAAGAGAGCTGTAGTACAAAGCTCAAGGTTGTTTGGGAAGGAAGGACTGACCATTTGCCAACGATAACTGCCAATGACAGATTGTAAAATTGCCTTTGGTGACAAGTCTTTTCAAGGTATGCTTTATTGGAAATAATTTGCGTTGATCTTATTTCCCTTTTCTATGTTGGGCTATGCTGTAAGAATGTGAATGTGAAATGTGCTCACTTAGAATTGGTTATTTCTAACACATTATTACTGAGTTGGTTTTTCATTTTTTGTCTCTGAAAACTTAAGGCCATGTTAGAAAGTAGAGAATGTTAGTTTGGAAACCTAAAAATTTGACAAGTTCCTTAGCACCAGTAATAATATCATTTATTTCTTTATATTTAGTTCATCCCCGAGATTTTGTTTTTACAACTTTTATTTATTCTTATCATATAATTGGTATTGGTAAAATATTATGGCTACTCCTAGACAGCCACCCCCTCAAATACTTTGTCTTTTCTTCTTGTCTTTCATTTTGTCTTCCCTCCTCAAGTTTCCATATATCTTTTTAAATTTTTCTTTCCTCTCTCTCTTCTTTGTTCTCTTTTGTCTCTCCTTTCTCCCTGCCTGTCATCCATAATCTAAACAATTAAGTAAAAAGAAACAGACAAATCAAAGTTTCCCTGTAGAACCATTTCAAAAATAATGTAGATTTTCAGTTAAGTGTTGCAGTAAACAAACTTTTAAATGAACTGATAATGACAGCCAGCAGGTGTATTGTTAATGGCCATCATGCATTAAAAAAATTTTTTTTTCATGAAACTTACCATAACGAGAAATATAATTTTAGTACATTTGTTAAAAAAGAGAACAAAAGAAATGAAATAAAAAGAGAAGAGAAAAGAAAGAAAAGAAAACTAGGCAGTTAGTATAATGGAGATTCTAATATTTTTAAACTTTTATTTTGGTCTTTTTTTGTTGGGTTTCATGCTTTACCCATAGTAATTGTTAGAAAGAGAGTTCAAAGACTGAATAATAATTAAAATTTTTGTGGCTTCTAAACACTGTTGAATTTATAGAAGCTACAGGTCATCATTGGAATTGTTAAAGTGTTTATAAAAATTTAGAGATTGATTTTTTTTCCAGCATGGCTGTATCTATAAGTCTGGCTATATTGGCTTCTGCCAACTTCAAACCTCCTACTAATAAAATATGAATATACAGATTGCTATTAGCCTACTATGGGAAATATTATGAAAGTTGTGATGGCTTTCTAACATATATTTAAATCTAGAAGAAAGATTGTATAAACTGAGTGTAATGTTGAAATATTGTCTGGCTGTCAAAAAATACTAACAAACCAAATCCAGTAGCATATAACCGTGATAAAGTAGTTTTCATCCCAGGTATGCAAGGATAGTTCAACATACACAAATCAATAATGCGATTCACCATGTAAAGAGAATTAAAAACAAAAACCATATGATCGTCTCAATAGATGCAGAAAAAGCATTTGATAAAATTCAACACTCTTTCATGATAAAAACTCTTCACAAATTAAGCACAGAAGGAACATACCTACACAGAATAAAAGCCATGTACAACAAACCCACAGTCAACAACACTGCGTGGGAAATAGTTGAAAAGATTCTGCCTGAGAACTGGAACACAACAATGTCATGACTGTCACTACTTCTATTCAGCATCGAACTGGAAGTCCTAACCAGAGCAACCAGGCAAGAGACAAAAAAAGAAGGGCATCTAAATCAAGAAAGAGAAGGTTAAACTATCCCTGTTTGCTGATGATATGATCTTACATCTAGAAAATAGTAAAGTCTCTATCAAAAGGCTCCTAGAATAGATAAGTAAATTCAGGAGAGTCTTAGGTTATAAAATCAAGGTATATTGGCTTGGCTCCTGTGCCTCAAGCAGCTAGGTGCCAGCCACATACACGGAGCTGCTGGGTTCAAATCCAGCCTGGGCCCGCCAAACAACAATGACACCTACAACCAAAAAATAGCCGGGCATTATGGTGGGCACCTGTAGTCCCAGCTACTTGGGAGGCTGAGGCAAGAGAATGGCTTAAGCCCATGAGTTTGAGGTTGCTGTGAGCTGAGATGCCACAGCACTCTACCAAGGGCAACAGCTTGAGACTCCGTCTGAAAAAAAATAAAAAACTAAAATCAAGGTATACAAAGCAGTAGCATTTCTATGTACTAACAACAGTCAAGCTGAGAGTCAAATTAAGAATGTAGTACTAATGGGCACAATGTGAGGGTGTATGGCACACCTCTTGGGTGGGGGACATAAGAGGGATTCTATTTAACAAATGTAACACTGTAATCTAGTTGTTTGTACCCTCACATTCATCTGAAATTAAAAAAAAGAATGAAATTCTATTTACAATAGCTGCAAAGAAAACAAAATACCTATGAAAATACCTAACCACAGAGGTGAAAGATTTCTACAAGGAGAACTACAAAACACTGATGAAAAAAATCATAGATAACACAAACAAATGGAAAAACACCTTGTGCTCATGGATTGGAAGAACCAATATTTAAAAAATGTCTTTACTGCCCAAGGTGATTTACTGGTTCAATGCAATTCCCATCAAAATACCAGTACCATTTTTCACACATCTAGAAAATTAATCCTAAACGTCATATGGAACGAAGAGAAAGCTCAAATAGCTAAAGTAATCTAAATCAAAATAACTAATCTGAAAGCATCATATTACCTGACTTCAAATCATGCTACAAGGACATAGTAACCAAAATAGGATGATACTGGTATAAAGATAGACACATAGACCAATGGAACAAAACAGAGAACACAGAAATAAAACCATATAGTTTTGACCAACTGATTTTTGACAAAGTAGATGCTAATATACCCTGGGGAAAGTAGGTCTTATTCAATCAATGGTGCTGAGAAAATTGGATGGGCACGTGCAGAAGAATGAAAATGGATTCCTATCTCTCATGACAAAAAGAAATTAATTCAAGATGGATTAAAGACTTAAGTATAAGATATGAATAGAAACATTATAGAAGAAAATGTAGAAAACATTCTTTCAGACATTGGCCTAGGCAAGAAATTTGTAAATTCCCACAAGCAAATAGAGCAATGATGAAAATAAATGGTACAAATAAACTAAAAAGTTTCTGTATTGCAAAGTAAATAATCAGCAGACAACCTACAGAATGGGAGAAAATATTTGCAAACTACACATCTGACAAAGGGCTGATATCCAGAATCTATAAAGAACTCAATAAATCAAGATAAAAACAAAATACACCATCAGAAAGGGGTCAAAGGATATGAATTGGTTTTTTTCCTCAAAAGAAGGTGTAAAAATGGCCAAGAAACATGAAAAAATGCTTAACATAATGGATTATCAGAGAAATGCAAATTAAAACTAGGAGCTACCATTTTAGCCCTGTCAGACTGGCCATGATTAATAAGTCAAAACAATATATGTTGGCATGGCTGCGGGGAAAAGGGAACACTTACATAGTGTTGGTGGCACTGCAAAGTAGTACAACTTCTGAGGAAAACAGTATGGAGATTCCTCCAAGCAATTCTATTACTAGGTATCTACTCAAAGGAAAAGAAGCCATTTTTATCAAAAATAAACCTATACCTGTATGTTTATTGCAGCACACTTCATAATTATAAAGTTATAGAACCAGCCTGAGGAGCTGGGGAGTGCATCTCATCAGCTGGGGAGTGCATAAAGAAAACATGGAGTGTATGCGGTAGAGTTGTTCTAGCTGTACAAAGGAAGGAAGGAGTGAAGTAGTGCCTTCTGCAGGAACTTGGATGGAAGTGGTGACCATTGTTCTAAGTGAACTGTTTCAGGAATGAGAAAACAGATACCACATGTCCTCATTTTAAGTGGAAGCTAAATGAGGGACGTATATGCTCATAAAGTGGTATAATGGACACTGGAAAGTAAGAAGGGGAGGTGGGAAGGAGTGAGGGATAAAAATCTACCTGTTGGGTACAATGTACACTATTCTGGTGATGACTTACACTGGAAGTCTTGACTTCAGTATAACATATTCCATCCATACAATAAAAAAACACTTGTGCCCTCTAAATTTTTTGAAATAAAAAAAAAAATAAAACATACATGTTCCTTGGGCATATGTTAGAAAATAAAAGTACTAAGCAAAGAAAAAAATATTTTCTGGTATTGTTTACATAACAATCGGAATTATGTACATTCACCACAAAAGACCCCAACTCAACTGAGTCCTTGATATTTTACAGATAAAAATAAAAGCAAACTCAAAGGTGAAGATTCTCATAAATTTCATGAAAATTATGACCCAGTAAGGTGAAATCAAACATTTTTAAGAGGTACCCAAGACTTATTGAAAAGCATATTTTAAGTTATGTGTGACTTTGAGTTTGGATCCAAGGACCTGCATTGCATGGCTGTATGTGTGTGTGAGTAACAATTTCTGAAACTATTCAAGTGACTCATATATGAAATGCAGTCATTGTGGTGTGTTGGAAAACTGGAGATTAAAAAATTAATCTTGAGACTTGAATCTCTAGTGACTATAATGAATAGGTTATTTAGTTGTATCCAATGTAACAACTCCTTGTTCCCCTGGAACATACACAGAATATCTGTTAATAATGACACATGTGACTATTATAAATTCCCATTTATTCTGATTCAGGAATTCAAAGGAAAGGCTATGGCAATAGTCCACCACTTCATTTCTCATGGGGTAACTGAACATGGAAAGGAAATGGAGTATTTTGCCCCATTGAACCAAAAGGAATTTTAATTTGCTTTTTTATTTAACACTTTTTTAACACACATTGATACAGACATGAGTTTATGTTTCTGGGAGTTCTTTTTCCATTTGGAACTCAGGCTTGACTTAAGAGTTTTCTAGAAAGTGATGGGAACACATGCTGAGTCCACTGTTTCTTCTGAGTTTCAGTCAAATTTGCTGTCTGGTAACAGGATTATTTTCTTTTTCCAATAGATTGTTTTCCACAGAACAATAAGGGAGATTTAAAAAAAACATAAATATAGTTACAAAATGTTCCTAGTGTAGGTACCTAAATGTTTCCAATCACACTTAGAATCAAAAACAAATAAGCAAACAAACCAACCTTGCCGTGTCCTACAAAGCCTCACATGGTCTCCCTGACATCACTTTTCAACAATCCCTTCCCAGATCACTCAGTTCCAACCGGTTCCTCAAACACCATAAACTTCTTTCTATGCAGGAACTTTGCACGAGTTGTTTTTCTGCCTGGCCACTGCCCTTAATTTTCATCTCAGCCTAGGTCTTTGTATGAAAGTCTTTCTTCATCCTTTAACATCTTAACTTAAATGTCCCATCTAAGGAACTTCTGTCATTCACTCATACTGTGCCCTGTATTCTTCATAGTATTTATTACAGTTTTAAAGTTTATATTTCATATTTGCCTGTTTACTTTTCTGTCTGTATTCAAGACTGGATTTAAACATCTCTCTCTCATGGACTATATACCCAGGACATATTCAATAAACAGTAAGGAGGATTGAGTGAATGAACAAATAACTTCAGCACAGGAGCAGAATTAAATAGCATAGGTTTCTGGAATGTGGCAAGGGGAAGCTAGAAATTTTTCCCAAGAACTTTCTCATCTCACCCATGAGGCATTTGAGAGACAACCTCTCAGTGGATAGTTGTATCAGTACTAGTTTGATTTAGGGATGCCAGTAGCCATATAGATAGCCCAAAAGAAACTCTAAAGGTTATCAAATGAGCAATAACCTTTTCTTACTTCAATATGAAGACGGGTAGTTCATATACCTGGGCTATAAACATATATAGAAGGATGATCTTGGATTCAAATATGAAAGCAGCAGTGGAGAAACTGATTTTTGAGAAAGAAGGGCAGTTTAACACTAGCCCATTTCAGATAGGGAGACTTGCAGTTGTGCAATCCTAATGGATTGATTTAATTTTAAACCTAGCTCCTGTCCTACTGTGAGGAGGAAATAACTTCTCTACTGCCCAGTTAGATTTATTTATGTCAGAATTTCATTCCCTCAGCATGTGTTTATTGAGCACCTACTATGTGCCAGACTCTGTATGTAGGCGTGGCTATAGCAGTGAACTTAACTCCTGCCATTCTCCTTCTTTTATAGACCTATGGGTTTAGTTAAGGCCATTAATGAAAGGGAAATGTGGTCATGTGGATTAGTCTACATTATTCTACTTAGGCTCCCATTAAAAACACCATAGACTGGGGTGGTGCCTTTGGCTCAAGGAGTAGGGCGCCAGCCCTGTATACCAGAGGTGGTGAATTTAAACCTGGCCTTGGCCAAAAACTGCAAAAAACAAAAACAAAAACAAAAACAAAAAACCATAGACTGGATCAAACAACAGACAGAAATTTATTTCTCATAGTTCTAGAGGCTGGTTCAGTTTCTAATGAGGCTCTTCTCCTGGTTAATAGATGACTGCCTTTTTCCTGTGTCCTCAGTTGGCAGGTAGAAAGAGACAGATCTCTCTCTTTCACCCTCTCTCATACTTTTCTTAAAAGGCCACTGTCCTATAGGATTAGGACTCCACCTTTATGACCCCATTTCCCTTAATTACCTCCAGAACCTAATTTTAACTCCCCGTGGCTGTCTTGCCAGGTAGCTTTTGTTTTGATTTTGCTCATCTGCTGAGTGTGGCCCACATGCCTCCCTGGCTGAATGTAAATTTTAGTTTCAGTGGGTCAGTGTTCCCCTCTGTGTAATTTTTCTGAGGTCTCAATTCTTTCCAGTGCTTTCCAGTAAGCACATAAAAGTAGGACAAAGAAACAGTATCATGCAGGATGTTTTGTTTTGAGGTGTGTGTTTTGGTTTGCCAGAGACTTGGCATTGTCCCTGAAAGTCTTATATTTCACATGGGATTATGAGACATTCGATTTAGTCTATTGGATGACTAAGAAGTAATCCAGACCTGTCAAACTCTGGATTGTAAATGACCTTCCCCTGGGTAGGAAGATGCTTTCTTTGTCTTTCTATCCCCAGAAACTAGCCTGGTGCCTACCACCTAGGAGATGCTTGATGAACCCTTACTAAATAAATACAGAAATGTTCAAATAGTCTTCATATAACTCAGGTGGAACAATTTTGCCACCCACACAGTTATACCCTTCAAACCTGATTTAATGCCATGCTCATTGAAAAGGAAACGCGATTTTACCGAAAATACTGGGGGAATGGGCAAGCAGAACCAGGCTCCACAATCAATATCTCTGATTTTCCTTCACAAAGTTCCTCTCCCACGACTGTTACCCACTTACTTGTTCCCCATCCTGCTTTTTTTTGCTGCATCTCCTTCTAAAATTCCAATTTTGTTGCAGCTTTGAATTCAATTCATGAACCTCACTCAGTAAAATACAAACTTAGTCATTAGCCGAACTGTGACTCTTCACTTTCAGTTTTAGGGCAAACATGAAACAAAGTTTATTGAGGAAGAGGAAGATTGGTTTCCAGGGTAAGAATGCTTACAAGCAGGATATATTCACCACAGGCAGCAGATGGGACTCCACTGGCAGGGCAAGTAGGCATAGAGGCCTCCTTAGTTTTTTTTCTTAAGTATGCTCTTTGGTAAGTGCAATTTTAATTTTAATTTTAATTTAAAATTTTAATTTTAAAAGTGCAAATTTTATATTTTCACCTCAAGTGTGCAATTTAATACATGCCCAGTGAATTCTCTTCCAAAGGAGAAATTCCGTTGCTAGAACAATGAGGCTCAATTATTTTCATTTTCTTTGACTTTTTAACCTGCCTCTGGACAATCTGTAATGTGGCATGGGAGAGATCTTCTTAAGTATTTAGAAGAATTAGAGCAATTTTAGGTGTCAGTGGAATTCCTTTATTACTGTAGGAGACTAAGGATTATGTTCCAATTTTGTCACAAAATAGTTATGTGACCTCAGTCACTCTAAAACCCCATGTTCTTCCTCTGCAAAATGCAACTGTTTAGAGTTAAACAAAAGTCCGTGGTTTTTAGTCTCAGCTGTGCATTGGACTCACCAGGGAGTTTCACAAACTATGTGTCTGATTTAATTTGTGTGGGATAACTCCCAAGCAGCTAGATTTTAAAAACTCCTTAAGTGATTTTTTTTTTTAATTGTTGGGAATTCATTGAGGGTACAAGAAACCAGGTTACACTGATTGCATTTGTTAGGTAAAGTCCCTCTTACAATCGTATTTTGCCCCCCAAAGGTGTGGCACGCACCAAGACTGCCCCCTCGCTCCTTCCCTCTCTCTGCTCTTCCTTTCCCCACCCTCCCTCATTCTTTCTCTCTCTTTAAGTGATTTTTTAACTTATAGTTGAGACTGAGAAGTACTCACCTAAGAGCTATAGTGATAATTAAATTAATATGTATGGAAATAATCTATTAAACTAAAAAAAGATTATATGGATATGAGATACTTATCTTTCAGATTTTATTATAGTGAGATGAAACCTATGAGGCATTATGGGGTCTTTGCTTTATGCCTTTAGATAGAGTGACCAAATTGGCCCAATTTGTTGAAGACTTCCCTAGGTTTTATTTATTTTATTTTATTTTTTGAGACAGAGTCTCACTATGTTGCCCCCGGTAGAGTGCCGTAGTATCACAACTCACGGCAACCTCAAACTCTTTTCGGTGTAGGCAATTCTCTTGCCTCAGCCTCCCAAATAGCTAGGACTATAGGCACCCATCACAACACCTGGTTAGTTTTTTTTGTTGCAGTTGTCATTGATGTTTAGCTGTCCCAGGCTGGGTTCGAACCCGCCACCCTCGGTGCATGTGGTCGGTGCCGTAAGCACTGTGCTACGGGTGCTGCCCTTCCCTAGGTTTTAATACTGGAAATCCCAGGTCTTGGGAAACCCTTTTTTCCTGGGCAAACCTTGATGATTTATTAATGGCAGGTATCTTTATACAGGTGAAATATTAGGTGTACTGAGTTCAGGAAGCATATATTTAGGCCTTTCCTATTTCTTACAATGCTGGGATTATTAGTGGAGGCATAACTCAAAAGAACAGCGCTCCCATCTGAATGAATTCGGTGTGTTTGAATGGACCACCATGTTCTCTCTGCCTTTGGAAAACACTTTCTATTTCCTTTTCCCTTATTTTCAATGTTTTCTTTATGGTCAGTCCTTCAATCTGAAATGCTATTCTTCATCTTTATCCATCCAACTTTCGAGGTACTTGGGATTTTGGTGATTAATCTTGAAGGAAAAAAGTAAGATGGGCAGGCAATAGCACCTATATTGAAAATTCCCTTGATAATTATTCCCCTTTCAAAATAAGTTTGTATTAATACTTATATAATTCAAAGTGTGTCATAGGATCAAAGGCTACTTTGTAGCGTTCAAAGCATTTCTGCCAGAATAATGGTTTGCTTTAGTAAACTAGCTCTGATAGGTAAAATAGAGCAACTGGCCAATAATAATTAGGATCCTACTTTGCTACCTGGCCCTTAGGAAGAATCAAGCGAGTGAGAGCCTTCCTCCTAAGGAATAGAGTGATGCTTGTGTGAGCATTGTGTACATTTGTGTGCACTGTGTGTGTTTGTATGTATGTTTGTGTGTATGTGTTTGTGATGGTGATACCGGGCAGACATGGGTGATTTTGCTTCTCTTCTATACGAGAGATTCTCTATTAACATCTGAGTTGAACTCTCCGCTGGCCAGGAAGTCTGGGTTATGAGGTGTCCAAGCTTTCATGTCTGATGGTACAATGGGGGAGCATAGAACATGTTGACAACATGTTATTAGCAGACAACATCCGGCAAGTTACCCCAGAGACATCACCTTACTAACAAGGGAAGGCACCCAAGTCCTTATAATATGAGGAAAAAGACTTTCTGGTAGATTTCAACTTTAGTGTTCATAACATGAGGCCACATAATGCTGCCCACCTTGGCTATCATTAAGGTTCAGGGAACAGATTGGAGGAGGGTCACCACCCATCTTACCACCTGGCGTATGTCAGGAACTCAGTAAGCAGTGGTTGTTATTACTAATAGAGCAGCATGAAAGGCAATTAGCTCTTGGCAGCATATTGAGGCAACAAGTCTGAATACTCAGGAAACTTGGGCATTGGCCATAGAAATCACTGTCACCACCACATGCAAAAGGCAGAGTGCAAAAGGGACAGTTGATTGGCAAAACACATGTCCAACTTTGGTTTCTTCACATTGACTGCCAGTTGTACTTTTGAATTTCTGCTTGGAGATATCTCTCCTCTCCTCTTCTCTCTCTCTCTTCTCAATTCATTCAAGAGATGCTTACTGAGTACTTGCTACATGAAAAGCACCATTCTGGGAACCAGGGAAATAGAAATATGAGATACTCACCACCTTCATGGGGTTTATAAAAGTAAGGAGAGAAGGGTGTATGGGTGTGTGCAGATACGTTAGTGCATGTTATGCCCTAGCTACTGGGGATATAGTTGCAATACTATTTTTCTTCTCTTTGGAAATTTGCTGGTATAGTAGAGGGGCAAAGACAGGTGTGAAAGAGAGTTGTTGGAAGATTTAGGTATTAAGAAATTAATACACCGAAGAAATGCATTTCTGCTGGGCTCACTGTTAAAAATTTTAAAAAAGAGTCAAAAAGTAAGGAGATGCTAAAATAATAATAAGGCCCATTTCAAGGACACAGATGCCAAATTAAAGGGATTTCTAACTGGCTAAATTAGTGATCATTTGAGTACAAAGTAATTGACAGTAGTGATTTATCAGCCATTGAAAAAGTAATGTATTGATTTATCGAGAGAGAGAGAAGGAGAGAGAAGAGAGTTCTTGATCACAGTGGAGTGCTGAGTGACAACTGGTAAATGGAGAGGCAGGGTGAGGACTAGAAAATCATTACTTTATAAGCATCATAATAAAAATCATTTCAGGCAAAAATGATCAAAGAAATGTTTAATTTAGGCAGTAGTTTTTATAAGAGCCAGCATGTTTGCATAAAGTGTTTCTGTCAATTGCTTGTTATTTGCAAAGGAACAAAAAATAATAGCTATATAGTGATTATAGCATTTTATTAATGCATTGCCTTTAGCAATATATGAGCTGTTCCACATCCTTGCCCATTTGAATTTTAGCTATCTATTCTAGTGGGCATGAAATCTCTTTTTAGTTTTAAACTCCACTTCCATGATCACCAGCAATGTCAAGTATCTTTTCAGTTACTCCAACAGAGCCAGAAGCAGAGTCTTCAACATCTTTTGAGTCTATGAATTGTGCATTCACTGGTTGCTCTCTATGTGAGCCAATGGAAATATGTACTTCTCAAGATTTGCCTCCTATCTCTTGGGTTGTGTGTGAGTACCATTTTGGCTGGTCTATGGAAAACAGATTGCTGAGCCCAGGCTGAATACTCGAAGCCTATGCACTTGGAAGTAGCAATTCCAGGCTATTCATGATAAGCCATGGATTTCAAACTCTTAGTTTTCCACCTACCCAAGGCCTATTTTTTCAAGCATATGAAGATCTCTTGAAAAACCAAAGGAATAAATGATAATGTTAATAATGACCACAATTTATCAAGTACTATCAAGTTTGAACCTTACAGAAACATCATAGCAATTGTTTAATGTGTTAGTTGACCAACATTATCTTTTTGCTTTCTTTCAGCAACCTTAGAGTGATAATTATTATTAGCACCATTTTACAGATGATGAAAGTAGCCAGGGAGTTTAGTTTCTCTCTGAGTCACACTGCTGGTTACTAGTAAGGAGACAATGAGGAATCTGCTGGCTGTTTTCTACTATGCCTTAGTGCCATGATTTAAAGTCCACTGTCTGTCCTTTGGCACAAAACAGTTTTGACAAAAGAATAATTTGTGTTCTGAAAAATATATCACCAAAATTGCATCCATGTTAATGAGATTGTGGTGGAAAAAAAATCTGAAAATCATAGATTCTTCTGTTCTTATTTAAATTAGTCAAGTAAGGACTAAAAGTGATACATATATACCACAAAGCACTACTCAACCATAAAAAAAGATGAGTTAATAGCTTTTGTAACAATCCTGGATGGAACTGGAGTCCATTCTCGTACGGGAAGAAAGTCAAGGATGGAAAAACAAACACCACACATACTGACTATTAAATTGGAACTAAATGACGAGAACACATGTGTACACAGGGAAGACAACTCAGTGGAAATCAACTGTGTGGGGAAAACATGGGAAGGGAAAATGCTACCTAATGAGCTCTCTTTGGGTTAAAGGCAAACTTTTAACTGGGACTCATATATTACAAAATGATTCATGAAACCTAAAACATTTGTTTAAGGCACATATTTGACATTTTGAAATTAAAAAAATAGTCAAATAAAAAATAAAATTAAAGAAAGGAGAGAGAGGGAGCAAGAGCAAGCATGCTTAGGGGACATTTATTGTCATGTTGACACTGGAAAGATTTTTTTCTTTCTGCGTTGTTGCAGACCATTGCTCTTCCTTTCAATCTCATGGCCTATTAGATTATTTCACCGTCAAATAGATTCTACTTTAGGAATAGGGCAAAGAAGGGAGACAAAATAAATACACATCAATTTGTATTGTTGCAGCTGGAACTAGTGGTGGAAGAGTGGATTAGAGTTATTAGCCTGTTATTTCATTCCTTTCCTCCTTCTTTCTCTCCCTTCCTTCTTCTATCCACAGTTTTTTCTCCTCTCAATCTTTTTCTCTCTCCATTCTTCTTCACTTCCCTTTTAGTTCTTATGGAGTTCCTTCTCTGTTATTAGCTGGAATACTGGGGTTCAGCGACTTAAATTTTTATCTATAGAATGGGGTTCAATTATCTGATTGGATCTTTATGAATTATATGAATATATTAAATTAGCACACATATCACCCAAATACGTACATCCATTACGTATCAATGAAATGATAAAATAAAATAAACCGGGGATGTTGATTCCTGCCTTGTAGGCTTGTAAAACAGAATGAGATTGCCTAATACCCATAGGCAGCTGCTGTTGATCCTAATTAACTGAGTTTCTCATCATATTAAATATTGCAAAATTGACAGGGCCATAAAACCTGGTTGACTTGGCCATTGGGACCAATAACTTTGATTAGAAAATGCTAAATCTGGGATATAGTGGAAAATGGTTCTTCTCTCAAGCTTGTGCCCCTGTCTTCTCTGAAAACAGACAAAAAACACTTGATAGAACGATAAGAAAAAAATATCTATTTGTGGACCATAATACATTTCAAAAAATTAATCAGCAAAAAGCAAAAATTGGAATTTAAATGCTTTTCATTCAGTTGCTATTTGATCTGAGTTGACTGTGTTGGATATAAAGGAGTTTTATGTCTGTAGTCTCAAAGGCATCAACTTTTCCAATTTTTCTAAAGGAGAAAGACACAGTCTCCTAGAATTATGTTAAAAGACCAGATTGCTAAGGCTATAAGCACCTCACTATTAAAATATAATTTTTTTCTATGTCTTTTTTTTTTTTTTTTGCCTACATCTACTGGCCAGGAATAAATGCCTGAAAATTAATCCAATCCCAATCTGGGCATACAGTTGTGCTCTTGGGCTCATCTATCCCCTCTTATGGGGAATGGAGAGAGTCAGAAGCCTGCTTTAATCTGACAAGTCCTCAGGCAACTCTGCTGCCAGAATGTATTGCCAAGAGACTGTAAGTCATAAGGGTTTTCTGATTCATTATAAAACTTATCCTCCTGATAGGCAAAAGCATGGAAGAAATTTGATGGAGTAGTAAGTGACATCTGCCCAAATGTGAGAAACCATCGTTATATGAGAACTCAAGGGGGCGCTGGGAGGAGAGAGCCTGAGATGGCTAACCTGGAGAACGACCAATAGGAACCAGGCTGTCTGTGGGCTTCAGGCCTGGAAGGAACCACGTACCAGTCAGGTGGAGGGAGAAATGAAGTGTAATAAGGTGGAGGTTCTCTTTTCTTTTTAGAGGAATGGGTTTCTATAGGCCACCAGCAAAATAAATAAACAAACAAGTAAAACCAATCTTCGTGGATAGTAAATGAAGTGATATACAAATAAATAACTATTTACAAAATAACTTATTTCTGTCTGAAGTTATCTTTCATACATTCATATGTTTCCGTGCTTTTAATGTGTTCTGGTAGAGGAAGAAGCATAGCAAGGAGTGTCTGGAAAGGCCTCTTTTCATAACAGCTAACAAGGATATTACCCATGGTGGGATTTTGGCCATCCATTATTCATTAATTTTTTTTAATTTGTTCTTTCAAAAACAGGTTAGGAAGGCATTTTTCTTTTCCATTCCCTCATAACAGATGGGGTCACATAACGCTTCCTTTCTACTTATAAGATACTCTTGATTCCTTGCTTATCCTGGTCGTGGGCTTGAGACAAGGCACAGTAAAGAGTTCAGACTGTGTGTTCAGAAATATTTAGTTTTCAAATGCCAGTTTCATTGCCCAATAGCTACAGGATCAGTTTCTGTACTATAAACAGCATGCAGTAACGGGATGGTTATGAAGTTTAAATAGGCTATTGTATAACAAAAGGACACCGTGGCTGGCACGAGAGTATTAGCTCGAGAATATTAGCTATTATTTTTGTAGTCATTATCATCTTTGAGTCCTGTCTCTAACAATATCCTGAATAATATATTTCATTTCTAATAACATTCCTATATAATTTTTGGAGCTTGAACTTTTTGTTTAGTGAGAGGGAAGGAGGTAATAAAGAAGATGAATGGCAGAGAAAGCAGAGAAAAGAAGATAGGGAAGCTCTTTGATGATCTTCTACCTCCAAGTTGGAAAGCAGAGGTGACAGCATTCCACCCCCAGAAGACCCAACATCTTTACACAATGGGAACACTGTTTTAAGGTTGTAGTTTTCAGGTCACTGTGCTTTGTGAACTTCTATATAATGCCTAACCACTTTCTGATACTTCTGTTAAAAGGACTGCTTTAAAAAATTATATCTTATGGTTATGATACTTCTTATCAGGGTTTGCAATAAATTCTCCAACTCTCCAATACTGATTTCACAGCTTCATATTCAGAATTTTAGGATATGAAAATCTACCACTAAAAATGATCATAATAATATTAATATAACTTAAAATTTATAGATGAAGAGATGGGGGATGAAAGAGATGAAATTATATGCCTTAGGTCATACTGTAAATTAGGGCTGAATTTCAGGTCCCTTAACTTCCTTGAATAGGCCCCCCCCCCACCAAATCATCTTCTTATTTTTTTTTTTCTTTTTTTTGAGACCGAGTCTCACTATGTCACCGTTGGTAGGCTTGGTGTCACAGCTCACAGCAACCTCAAACTCTTGGGCTTAAGTGATTCTTTTGCCTCAGCCTCCCAGTAGCTGGGACTACAGGTGCCTGTCACAATGCCCAGATATTTTTTGTTGCATTTGGCATTGTTGTTTTGTTTAGCTTGCTAAGGCTGGGTTCAAACCCGCCACCCTCAGTGCATGTGGCTGGTGCCCTAACTACTGTGCTACAAGTGCCAAGTCACAAGAGTCCAAATCATCTTATATCTAGTACAAAATAGATAAATAATTAAATGAACAAACTAAAAAGACTGTGCTCATTTATGGATGAACAGAAATTGACATTTTTGGCTTATTTTCTAATTTTCCTGAATATGAATGATTACTCTAGACCAGACCAGTAACATTTTTCTTTTACTTTTTTTCTTATAGTAAGATATACATAATAATGCTTACAATTTTAAATACATGTAAGTATGTAATTCAGTAGATTAAATATATTCCCAATGATGTTTATCCATCACCACTATTATACTCAACACATTTTTCATCCCAACCATAACTTTGTACCTATTAAATTATAATGTCTTGCTTCTTCCCCCTGCAGCCCCTGCTAATCTCTCTTCTCTGTTCTGTCTCTATTAATTTGCATATTCTAGGTACTTCATATAAGAGGAATCATACAGTCTCTGACCTTCTGGCTTATTCAACTAAGAGTCCATCCATATTGTAGTGTATATCAATATTTCATTTCTTTTTATGATTAATATTTCATTATATGTACATATACTTTATTTGCCCATTCATCTCTTGATAGACAATTATTCCCATTCTTTTGCTCTTGTAAATAATGTTGCAGTGAATATTAGTGTATAAACATTTGTTGGAGTCACTGCTTTCAAAATTCTTTTGTGTGTGTATGCAGAAGTGGAATTGCTAGGTCATTGCTATGTTTCACTTTTTGAGAAACTTGCCAAAATATTTTTCACAACAGCTGTACCATTTTACACCTTCCCCAGAAATGCAAGAGGCTTCCAATTTCCCTACATCCTTTCTAACTTTAACCTTTCTAATATTCTTTTTTTTTCCTAAGACAGCAATTCCAGTAGTTGTGACAAGATCAGTAGTTCTTAACCAGGAAGGTGATTTTGCTTCCTCAGAGGACATTTTGACAATGACCGGAGACATTTCTGCTTGTTATAATTCCGTGTGGAGGGAGTTGGCTACTGTCAACTTTTGTCTGCAGGCCAGGGATGCTGCTACCTTCCTATCATGCACAAGATACTCCACTCCCCCCACAACAAAGAACTATTTGGCTCCGAATACCTATAGTGCTGAGTTTGAGGTATTTTTTTGGGATAACCTTTTTCTAGACACAAGTACAGTATTCAGAGCTAGGCTTCTGACACTCAGTCCTTCTTAATTTTTTTGGCCACTGGAACAGATTCCTGAACACTAGATGGCACAGAGCTAGGTTTTCCTGAAGTAATAAAATATGAGACCTTGGAAGGGACAAGATGCTACTTCGAAATTTGTACAGAGCAATTAGGAGGTTCATCTGATGAACTATGTCTAGAAATGACTCTAATCACAAGGATACCACTGACTCTTAATATACCACCTCAGAGGCTTCCTTGTACTGACCTTATTCCAGATCAGAAGTTCCCTGCACATTACCACAATATTCACAAACTTTCTTGAACATGAAGACTATATCAATACAATCCGTTGATAAATCATTCAGGAATCACTCATCAGAGGTAGATTGAAGGACTTTGTTAATATAACTTTTATGAGTGAAATTTGATTAAATATTTATAAGGTGCCCAGACATTCTGTCTTCAGTACAAGGAATATTGCCATGAACACCTACAACATGCTCAGCATTAATAGATGCTTGGGGACAATATGATAATGCTTAAATAATGCCTGGTTTTGTGGAGGATACATGCCATGTTTCTCTTAAAATTATGTGTAAGCAAGTACGAACTTACAGTGTAGTACCATGCAACAAAAAGGTCACATTTTGAATGTTTAATGACAGGTGGAAATGTTCAACAGTTATTATTAATTAAAACAATTGTTTGTAAAAGTTGCATAAATAGTATCAATATAAATTCAGTTCTGCTTTAATAGCTGGGTTTCTATAGTCAACATACGTATATTACTTCAATATGTGTTATATTTATGCGTGGAGGAAAGGCAATGATAATACAGCTGAATGTTAAATGATTAGATGGAAAGTTACAAGGTTTATTTTCAAATATTTTCTACTTTCTAAAAATATTTTCCACATGCATTAGGTTTATGCTTAAAAACATACAGTAATTATTAAAAACATAAGGTTGACCTGCCTTAGGTAATTGTCAACTACCCCTGCATCTAAGTCAATCAGCATTCACTCTGAACTCTTTGCAGTTTGGAATGGGGAAAGGAGAGCATGGGGGATGATTTAGGAATAATCCCATGAATCTATATTGTTTAGACAATTTAGGAATATGTTCTAGGAAAGAATGATAAACTCTAAGATTGATACAAGGGCTGTGATTCACCCTTCACTGAAGGTCCTGTTAACATGCACTTTGTTCACCTTAAACATTTATCACTGTATCAGTTATAAATAAAAAATCAATTAATATGGCTTGGGGCTTTTAGCTCAAGCTGCTAAGGTGCCAGCCACATACACCAGAGCTGGTGGGTTCAAATCCAGCCAGGTCATTGTTGTTGCCAAACAACGAGAACTACAACCAAAAAATAGCTGGGCGTTGTGGCGGGCACCTGTAGTCCTAGCTAGTTGGGAGGCTGAGGCAAGAGAATCACTTAAGCCTAGGAGTTGGAGGTAGCTGTGAGCTGTGATGCCAGGGCACTCTACCCAGGTCGACAGCTTTAGTCCCTATCTCAAAAGAAAAGAAAAGTCAATTAATAAAAAATAAAATGTACACCCTGATTCAGTAGATCTGGGCTGAGGGCTGAGTTTCCAATTTCTAACAAGCTTCCTGGGATGCTGATGCCACCTCCCTCCCGGGCAATCTAGTTTGCCTGATGTGATGAAACCTAACCTAGGTGCCTTTGGTGCAATGTTCATCTACATCAGGGCCTGGGAAAGGGCATGGTTGCCTGGACATTGCTTAGAGATCAAGATGGCACAGACGATTGTGGCACCTTTGAAAAAGAGTCAAGGATTGTAACTCCATCATTTCTGGTGGGGAACAATTTATATTGAGTTTCAATCATGAGCAATGCCAATTTGGCTAATTCCACTTTATTCCTAATGGTTACTTGCCTAAGTAACCATTAAAAATCACAGTGGTATATATGCGTGTGTGTATGTGTGTGGGTGGGATAGGGTAGGAAAGAATCACCAGAGAAAGAAGTAGACCCATTTTTTCCAGACCTCACAGAAGGGGGGAAAGTGAAGAACAGTGGTAGAGAAAATTTGTCTATTTACTGAAGTGCATAAAACTCAATGAAAAGCTTTTCACTTCCAACATTGATGTATAGATTAGCCCTGCACTTTTTTTTTAATATCTGGTATTCTATACATTTGAGAGGCTCATAGTATTGCTATTTTCCTAAGGTCTGTTGTGCTAGAGCTATATGACAATGGCTTTGCTAGACATCTCAGGCAGAGAATAGCTAGAGGACCCTTCAGAAAGGGAGTGCAGTCTCAAATCCCATTAGTCCAATCAGGAGCCACTGATGAAGGGTCAGAGGGTCTAAACCTAACCACAGAGCTTCTCTTACTGCCTTGGACATCAACAAAAATCAAGAGAATTGAAGATAACAGATTAACTTTGCTGTACTGCATCATTTCCCCCTTTATTATTACTGCTGTAGGGTCTGTGATTAGCTTGTACTCATTCAGAGTCACTGAAATGCAGGTCAGACCAAGGATAGGGCTTTGTGCCTATTGAGGTAAGCAACCTACATTATTAAGAGTTATATCTTGCCATGTAAAAGTTATTCTCAATTTAGCAGTTTAAAATGGTGCATATTTCTTATGTCATAGTTTCTGAGCCTGTGATCTAGACATAGATTAACTGGGTCATCTGCTCTGATTTCTCTTACCGGGTGTGATCAAGATATCACAGGGGCTACAGTCATCAAAAGGCCTGCCTGAGGTCACACACTTAGGAATGAGCCAGAGGGATCCTGACACCCAAGCCAATTCACTATATTGGATTATTTTTCTATCTCTAGGAAGAGAAGATTCTGTTAATGTTTATTTATTTATTTTTTTTAATGATTTTTTATTAAGTCATAACTGTGTACAATGATTCAGGCTTGGAAATATCATGAATGTTACATTAATCAGGTGGATAAAAATATCTCCGATTGTATGGGAAGCCCTCACACTGTACTCTGTTAATGTTTAATGCAAAACCTTCTCCAAGCAGCAGGTGGAGCTTCATGGCTTGCAGACGACCACGTTCTTCTCTTCATTCTTTCTCAGCCTTCTGTTCTTCCCTCCGCCTTTCCCCTCTATCTTTTCACCCTTCTTCCTTGCCTTATCTTGACTTTATTGTCCTGCTGCCCACACTCTACAACTATGAGGGTTTCACCAGACTTCAAAGCTCCGTGACCTGTTTGCTGTGTTGCCTTGCTCATTAAGGAACATTTCCTAGGACTCACTTTTCTTGACCAACACCTCAAGGGGAAGAAAACACCTACTTGGCCTTTCTGCACTGACTTCCCATACTAGGCTTTTCTGCCTTCTCATCACAAGACTCACAATTGCTTTACTGTCTTCTTTCTCTAAGATCCAGATGTCTTTGCATGCATGTGTCAAATTGAGAATTCGATTAAATCTTGATCCCTGATCAGCCTAACAGTCTTTTGCCGAGGGGCACTTTTCACTACCTGACAGACATATTTATTTGTTGACTGTCTCTCAGGGATGTTAGGTAAGCTTCATGGAAACACAGCCCTTACTTTTTCTTATTTACCACTCTAGAACCTGGAATAGAGTTTGACATATGGTGAACCCTACAGAACTATCTTGGTACTCGAAGTGTGAGGTGAGCACCAGCAGCACGGCATCACCTGGGAGCTTATTTATCTTGGCCCTGCCCCACACTAATTGAATCAAAACATGATTTTAACAAACCCCCAAGGCCTTGTGTGTAACACATAGAGTATGACACGCCCTGCTACAAGGAACCCCTCTAAGGCTTTAGCTACTGCTCTGCTTCTCTGCTGAACCAGGAGGTGGACACTCAGAGACAGAGTCAGGATGGCTGCACAAGTAGCCTCTACCACTGCCAATACTTTCTAAACAAAATTAAGGTGAAAACACACTGTAAAATGTACCATCATAACCATTTTTAAGTGTACAGTTCAGTAGTGTTAACTATAAGCACATTGTTGTGCAATACATCTCTAGAGTTTTTCATCTTATAAAACAGAAGCTCTACACTCCTTGAATATTCCTCCTTTCTCCATCCCTCAGGCCCTGGCAGCCATCATCCTACTTTCTGCTTCTAAGAGGTTAGTTTAGATACCCCCTTTGAGAGAAATCATGTCATATTTGCCTCTTTGCAACTGGCGTATTTATTTCATTTAGCAGGATGTCATCGAGGCTCATCCATGTTGGAGCATGTGATAGGATTTGCCTTCATTTTAAAGGCTGAGTAATTTGTGTATATAAATCACATTTTCTTTACTCATGCATCTGTGGATGGACAGTCAGATTGCTTCCCCCTCTTGGGTACTATGAATAATGCTATAATGATCATGGGAATGAAGATATCTCTTTGAGACCGTGTTTTCAATTCTTTTGGTTATATTTACCCAAAGGTAAGGTTATGGATCATATGGTACTTCCATTTAAATTTTTTGATGAGCCTTCATGCTATTTTTCATAGTGGTTATATGATTTCACATTCCCACCACTAGTGCACAAGGGTTCCAACTTTCCTCATCTTCAGTAACATTTGTTATTTTCTCTTTCTTTCTTTTTTGGAGAAATATCTATTCAAGTTCTTTGCCCAGTTTTTAGTTGAATTATTATTTTTTGTTGCTGAGTTATGGGAATTATTTAAACTTCTGAATATTAATCCCTTATCAGACACATGGCTTGGAAATGTTTCTTCACCTTTTGTATGTTGTTTTTCCACTTTGTTAATTGTTTTTCTTACTGTGTAGAAGTTTTAAGCCTAATGCTTCCCCATTTGTTAATTTTTGTTCTGTTGCCCATGCTTTTGGGGTCATACCTAAGAAATCATAGCCAAATTCAATGTCATGAAGCTTTTCTTCTGCGTTTCCTTCTAGAAGTTTTGCAGTTTCTAGTCTTACATTTTAGGTCTTTAATCTATTTTTGATTACTCCATTGAGGTAAGGGTCCAACTTGCATGCAGATACTTCATTTTTCCAACACCGTTTGTTGAACAGACAGTTTTTTTCATGATTGTGTAGCCTTGACACCTTATCAAAGATCTTTTGACTATATACGTGAGGATTTATTTCTGAGATCTTTATTCTGTTCCATTGGTCTATATGTTGTCTTTATGTCAATAATACTGTTTTGACTATCGCGGCTGTGTAATGTGTTTTGAGAAGTTTGGTTCCGTCAGTTTTGTTTTTCTTTCTTAAGGTTGTTTTCAATATTTGGGATCCTTTGAAATTCCATATAAATTTTAAGATTTTTTTTTCTATTTCTGCAAAAATTGCCATTGGGGTTTTGATAGGGATTGCATTGAATCTTTAGATTACTCTGGGTGGTACAGATATTTTAACAATATTAAGTCTTTCAATCCACGAACACAGAATGTCTTTCCATTTATCTGTGCCTTTACTTTCTTTCAAAAGTGCTTTGCAGATTTCAGCGTAAAAGTATTTTGCTTCCCGGCTAAGTTTATTCCTAAGTGTTTCACTTTTTTGTGCGTGTTCCACCACTGCTTTTCAAACTGCACAATGTGGAAATGTGGGAAAATGCTCACCAAATACTTCTTAGGAATGTTCACATTTTTATGACCTTGAGAGTAACAGCAGCCAAAAGCCACAGGACAGTTTTGCTACCTTGTTTCTATTATACAACTCTCCCAGACACTTATTTCTGATAAAGAACCTTACCTGCAAGAAAGTCTATGAAATGTAAGTTTTGATTATTTGCCTTCTCTGATAGAATGAGGAGGATGAGGAGCACAGTGAGCCAGTCCAAAGCGGCACTCCCAGAGCATGAGCAGTATAGGAGCCCTGTCCAGGTCCCCTCTGATCTGGGTCTGTGCATTTATTCTGGGTCTGTGCATGTATCGCTCCAGTTCTATGAGCTTTGCTACTAAGCCAGGACCTTCAACTCTCCTTAGAGAATTACTTTTGAGCTATTAGAGCAAATCACGATCTTCCCGATCCCACCTGGAACTTTACCTCTTGCCTGCCTGCCCACCTGCCATGGCCTGAACCAATGACCGACTGGCCCAAGACTAAAGCATCTCAGCTGAGGCTGGGACTCATCTGAAATCCTATCTCTTCTTGACTCCCCCAACCCACTCCCCTACTCCACTTTCTCTATTCCTATTACCAGTTCCCTGGGGAGTGCCTTCTTAATTAATACTTGGCACCTAAACTTTTTCCTTAGGTTTTTCTTTTAAGAACCGGACCTAAGACAGTATGACAGCAGGCTTGAAGTAGCCAGGAAAGATTTATGTTCAGATTTGTAACTGCTTCTTCATGTACCGCTTTATTAAAACTGCTATGCAATCCATATAAATTCTTCCTTCAAGCATAGATTCAGTGTTTTGATTAGATGAATGGACCTTGTTTTCTCTGGTCAAACATATCTTGTAAATTAATGCTTACTGATTATAAATTTATCAGTCCTAAAGAGAGGCTTAGAATTTGTTTCCTTCAAATTTGTTCTACGACTTCAGAATTTTCTTTCTTTTATTTCCTTTTTGCCTGTTTTTTTTCCTTTAAATGTTCAATACATTTGAAAACTAACAATAATGTCATTAATATACCTACTTTATGCCTTTCAGGACCATATAGTTTATTTGTTCAGTGGTCGATAATTCTTGCATAGTAAACATAAAATAATCAGAAATGGTTTTAATTAACTGTGATGAAATTAGCAATTTTAATCTGTTTGTTTACTCACATGATTATTTCCAATTCTGTAGTCACTCTTATTCACTAATAGAGCTAGACGTGGAGAATTCAAAGAATTAGCAGGCATCATCTCTATCTTCAAGAAACATAAGGTCTATTTGAAGTTATGAATTGTCAGATCAGTCCAGAGGGTGCTTTGCTGTTCCAGTTTTCAACTCAATTATAAGATGTATAAGAATTTGATTAATATACAGGAGTAGGTAAGTTCCTATTCAGTTCATTAATTATTATTTTTTGATTATTATTATTGTTATTATTTTTTGAGACAGAGCCTCAAGCTGTCACCCTGGGTAGAGCGCCATGGTATCACAGCTCACAGCAACCTCCAACTCCTGGGCTCAAGTGATTCTCTTGCCTCCACCTCCCAAGTAGCTGGGACTACAGGTGCCCGCCACAACGCCTGGCCATTTTTTGTTGCAGCCATCATTGTTGTTTGGCGGACCCAGGCTGGATTTTCTATCTGCAGAGCTTAGAAAAAAATAGTTGATAATCAGTGCCTGCACTTCCTTATTGCTTCTTTATTCTTTTCCCCCCACCAAATCTCAGTTCCACCTCCCTAACTGTATTAAAAATGCTCTACCATAAGATCACCAATCCAGTGGACATTTTCCCATTTTCATCTCTGTGTATTTTCTGTAACTTTCAAAATACATAAGCGTTGGTTCGGCGCCTGTGGCTCAACGGGCTAAGGCGCCAGCCACGTACACCTGAGCTGGCGGGTTCGAATCCAGCCCAGGCCTGCCAAACAACAATGACGGCTGCAACCAAAAAATGGCCGGGTG
>CAUYRH010166019.1:0-10923 GCA_963574655.1 Perodicticus potto | reverse complement strand
TTGTTGTTACTTTTAGAAAAATATTCTTTATTACATTTAGTTGTATTCCTTTATTCCTAATTTATTTGACATTAAAATTAAGAACAGATGTAAAATTTTATCAAATTTGATAAAATTTAATTTCAATTTTTTATCAAAATTGATAAAATTTTATCAATTTTATCAGAATCTGTTCTTTTAACACTTGGGTTTTCTCTTCTGATTAGTTGAAGCTACACATTGAGTGGTAGATTTCTTGATGTTAAATCCATATTAATATTTTTGTAATAGGCCAGGTGTGGTGGCTCATACCTGTAATCCTAACACTCTAGGAGGCCAAGGCAGGTGGATTGCTTGAGCTCAGGATTTCAAGACCAGCCTGAGCAAGAATGAGAGCCTCTACTAAAAATATAAAAACTAGCCCAACTTTGTGGCAGGGACCTAAAGTGCCAGCTACTTGGGAGGCTGAAGCAAGAGGATTGCTTGAGCCTAAGAGTGAGCTATGATGTCAAGGCCCTCTGGCCCAGGGCAAAAGAGTGAGATTCCCTCAAAATGTTTTGTAATAATTCCTAATTGGTTGTGATGTACTAGTCTTTTTATATCATTGAGAGATTTTATTTGCCATTATTGCATTTATAATTTTTATTTTTCTTCATGTGTGAAATTAGTCACTATTGAATATTTTGCAGTGTCAGATTTTGGTATTAAGTTAAACTAACTTTATTATTCATGAGATTAATTAGCTTTTCTCCTTTATAACGTCTTGAGTATTTTAAATTGCATAGAAATCTATTACTTAAAGGTTAGAAAGAGGCTGGGTGTGGTGGCTCACACCTGTAATCCCAGCACTCTGAGAGAGGCTGAGGCAGGTGGATAGCTTGAGCTCACAGGGTCAAGACCAGCCTCAGCATGAGCAAAAAGTGAGACCCTGTCTCTACTGAAAATAGAAAAACTGAGGCAAGAGGATTGCTTGAACCCAAGAGCTGGAGGTTGTTGTGAGCTATGATGCCACAGCACTCTGCTCAGGGTGACAGTTTGAGACTCTGTCTCAAAAATAAAATAAAATAAAGGTTAGATAGAACTTGTTTGTAAATGCATTTTACCCTAGAGTTATTTATAATGTACCTGTTTAGTTATCTTTCCAATTTCTATAACAGTTGTCTGTTAAGATTTTATATCTCTTTCTAGGCCAATTTTGGTGGTTATTATTTAAATGAATAAATCATACATTTCATTTAGAGTTTCAAATTTGTTGTACCTAATATTCCTTTCTTATAAATCTTGTAGAACTGTGACTATACCCAAATTATACCCAATATTGTGTATGTTTTCTCTCTTTTTTAATTCATGTATACAGAATATTCTATTTTATAATTTTTCCCTCAAAACCCAGCTTTATTTACTCTGATTTTTGTTGTTGTTTTGTTACATTAATTTAAGCCTTTATCTTTACTACATATTTCTTCTAACTTTTTTGCTTATTTTGTTATCACATATTCTAATTTTTTAATTGAATACTTAACTAATTTATTTTTATTTTAACTAGTAATACAAGGAGAAATTAAGATCAAAAATTTCTGAGTACAGATTTATCTGCACTAGATAACTTTTGATATGTAGTATTTTCTTTCTGTTTCTTTTTCATTTCCTTATAATTTAAATACAATCATTATTTAAGAAAGTAACTGGTTGTATTTGAAATTGTAAATACAGAAGAGTTAGTGCTTTCAAGTAGTTATTATATTCTTAAGTATTTGTTGATTTGAAGGAGTTGTTCATTATTGATTTTCAGAGTTTTTTTTTTTTTTTTTTTCCTGCAGTTTTTGGCTGGGGCTGGCTTTGAACCCGTCACCTCCAGCATATGGGGCCGGTGCCCTACCCCTTTGAGCCACAGGCACCGCCCAATTTTCAGAGTTTTAAAGACTATAATCAGAGAATGTGGCCTACTATGAGCTCTTGGGGGAATTTATTAATATTTTCTTTGTCTTGAGTACATGGTGCATTTTTGAAAATGTTTCATTAACATAAAAATAATGTATTTTTGTATGTAAGAGATGTTAACTTGTTGATTATATTATTCAAATCCTTTTATCCTTTTTGCTTTTTCTCCATCTGATCTGTCAAATTTTAAAAGAAACATTTAAAAATATTCCAGTATTTTAGTTAATTTTTATTATTATTACAGGAATTAAAAAATTCATATTTGGCTGCTTTTTGGGCAAATAACTTAATGATTTTTATATATTCTTCATGGACCATGCCTGTCCTATTTTTGTCTCAGATCTGAATTCCACTGTATTTGATGTTATTGTTGCCATTTCTGTTTTCTTTTTTGTTTGTATTTACCTAGTGATTCTGTTCATTTTCAACCATTTCAGATTTTTTTTCATTACCTTGTTTTATATCTGTTATTTCATCAGTGAAAATTTTACTGAATAGATTTTTAAACTCAATCTCAAAACCTCTATATTTTAGTAGGAAAGTTTACCCAACTCATAGTGTGTTACACTTCATATTATTATTTCTAAAGTATTTGACATGATTTTCTTTTTCTTTTACTTTTTAAAAGTTTCCTCTAATTTTGCTGACAATTTAGACAAAACTATTATTGCAAGTGACAGGAACCAAACTAAACAAAGCTTAACTAAAAACAAGAATTTGTGCTTTAAATATGGAAACTCTAAAGGGTAGAGCCAGGTAAGGCTGGATTCAGGTGTTCAAGTGATATCATCAGGGGTATGTCTGAAGCTTAGACTTACTCTCTGCTAGCCTCGTACGCAGGCAAGTTCATCCTATGAGGAAACAAAGATTACTGCTCGCAGCTCCAGGCTCACGTTTTGTCCATTTAGCAATTTTAGAGAAAAGAAAGTGTCCCATTACTAATAATTCCAGCAAAACATTCAATAGAACTTTCATAGTTTGTTCATCTTGGGTGGAGTGACTATTTTTTACTCTCTTTTTGCCTCTTTTCTGTAAAATGGGTTATTAGGAGATTTTAAAAAGTTCATATTTTTAACAAATTAGAATGACACCTAGCACCAATAGCAAGTGCTTTATTAGTGTTTATTGAGTAAAAATATAATCCAGGTGCTGTTAGCAGAAGGAGGGAGAATTAATATTGGGTAGGCAATCATAGGAGATATCTACTATATTTGACTTGGATGAATTTCTGCTTATACTTTTCTTGTCATTAATCGTGATTTTTTTATGCTTTCTGATTCTGTTGTTTATTTTCTCATTCCTGAATAGTCGTAATTACCCTGATCATTTCTACTCCTACATTACAATTCCCTTCCCATCACTTGCGCACTCTTGTACATCTATCTTCCTCCTCCACTAAGAGGAACCCTGGTGGTCTCTAGACCACCATTCTTCAGCCTTCTGGTTGCAGGGTTGCAGATGACAAGTCTGATGATAGCCTGATTGTCTTTCTTATGTTTCCTTTCTCCACCTGGCCCATTTGAAAGCTATTGTTTTTTATGCCTGTGAAGAGATCCAACATTTTAATTGAGGAATTTCATGAGATTGTTTATAGGTATGGATCTGTTTTCTTCGGTCCTGCCTTGCATTTTACATGTCCTTTGCAAACTCAAATCTATCTGGAGCTCAGGAGAAATTATCTTCATGAAAAGCTGTCTTCCATAAATTTTATTTTCTGTTAGTGGCTGATATACAAAAATACCTACATTTAAAGAAATATTAATTTTGTACTTAGACAACATACTTATGTCTCTTATTAATGCTAATATTTAATTGTAGGTTCTTTTGGATTTTCTAGATGCATAGAATTTTGTCACTAAACAGTGACACTTTTATTTCTTCATTTATAATCTTTGTACCTTTCATTTATTTTTCTTGCCTTAACGCACTGGAGAAGATCTCCAGTACAGTGTTTGACCACATTTGTTAGATAAGGCATCTTTGACTTGTACCTTTTTATCTTTTTTTGAAATAGCATCATTTTAAATAGCATTCTTCTCAGAATTTATCTTGTATCTTGTGTCTATTTATAGATATTCTTTATTACACACAAAAAGCACCCTCTCTACTTTTACTCAGTTAAGTGATTTTTCTTTAAAGTTATAAAAAAGGCCAGGCGCAATGGCTCATGCCTATAATCCTAGTACCCTGGGAGGCAAAGGTGGGAGGATTGGTTGAGGTTAGGAGTTTGATACCAACCTGAGCAAGAATGAAACTTCCATCTCTACAAAAAATACAAAAATTATCCGGGCATGGTAGGGTATGCCTTTAGTCTCATTACTCTGGAGGTTGAAGCAGGAGGATTACTTGAACTCAGGATTCTGAGGTTGCAGTAAGCTTAGATTATGCCACTGCACTCTAGTTGGGGTGACGGAGTGAGATGATGTCTAAATAAATAAATCAATAAATGAACAAAATTATAAATGAATGTTGCATTTTATCAAACAATTTTTTTCTTTTCCTTTTTCTAGTAGAGTGCTGTGACATCACAGCTCACAGCAATCTCAAACTCTTTGGGGCTTAAGCTATTCTCTTGCTTCAGCCTCCCAAGTAGCTGGGACTATAGGCACCCGCCACAACGCCCGGCTAGTTTTTTGTTTTTTGGTGTTCAGCAGAGGCCGGGTTGAACCTGCCACCTTCGGTATATGGGGTCGGTGCCCTACTCGCTGAGCCATAGGCACCACCCTACAGTTGTCATTGATGTTTAGCTAGCCCAGGCCGGGTTCAAACTCGCCACCCTTGGTGCATGTGGTCAGCGCCGTAACTGCTGTGCTACGGGAGCTGCCCTATCAAATGATTTTTTTGTACATCTATTGTGATAATTGTGTGATTTTTCTAATTATACTATTACTAAGGTATATTACTGTAATTGATTTTTCTCATGTGAAATCAGCCTTGCATTTCTGGATTTAAACTCAATTTATTCATGATATACCTATACCTTTATGTAAATTTTTGGAGTTGGTTTCTAAAATGTTTTTGAAAATTTTGGTATCTACATTCATAAATGACATTTGCATATAACTTTCCATCCTTTTAGTAATTCTTTTAGGTTTTGGAATCAAAATTATGCTTGCAAAGTGGTCTTCTCTCAGTTTTTATTCCTCACTGATTGTATAAACATTTGAATTTTTTCCCTATAAATTTCTGGTAGTCCCACTAGTTAAACTATTTGAACTTGAAGACTCCATGCAGAAATTTTGTATGTTTTGAATACTAATTCAATTTCTTTAATTCTTACACAGGATTATTTAGATTTTCTACATAACTTATTTAACTGAACTCTGTTGATGAAAATGACAATTGCTTTCTGTTTTTCTTATTATGGAGGATGCTGTAATAAGCACATTTAAACATGTATTTTGAAAATTTGTGTGGCTGTTTACATTTTTTAATGTGTTTTTATGAGATAAATTCTATAAGAGGAATTTCTGGATGAAGAATAGAACATTTTGGTTGTCTTAGTTGTGATATCAGACCATTTCTTTCTTGAAGAAGTAGCACTGAAAAGAGAAATGATCTCTGCATTAGTTCTTGGTTATATGTAATGAATTATCTCAAAATTTGGTGGCTTAAAATAACAATAAACATTTATTATTCTCACGGTTTCTGTGTGTCAAGAATATGGGAGTGGTTTGGCTGGACAGTTCTGACTTGGGGTCTCTCTTGAGGTGCTAATGAACATGTCAGCCAAGGCTGCAGACATCTGAGAGCTTGACTGGGGCTAGAGGATCTGCTTTCAAGAAGGCTCACTGGTGAGGCTGCTGAGTTGGTGCTGGTTGTTGATTGGAGGACTCATTTGGTGCTGGTTGTTGATTGGAGAACTCAATCCGCCCCTCCACATGTGGGCTCTCCACAAGCCCTGTGAGTATTAACACAATATGACCATCAGTTTCCCTAGAACAAGTGTCAGGAGAGAGTGGGGGAAGGAAGAATTAGTCTTCACCTGTTGAAGGGATAAGTGTCAAATGAACTATCATAGCTTCTCTATAAGCCTATTTAAGTGGATCAGTCTTGGCACAAGCCCTCAAAAATGTATATCTAAGGAGACGTTCCCAGTCCATTGAAGTCACCAGGGCAAATGGGACCAGCTGGTGAGATTGTGGTATTGGTTCCACAAGCTGTCAAGCACCTGCTGCCCTCGGTGTCCAGTTCCCAGTGCCCTGGCTACTATCCAGGCTCAAGATTTATGTCTTAATTATGTAAATGGAGAGATTATGCCATCAGGGGGCTCTGGTAAGCTAATTAGTAAACAAGAAATCAATGCTGCTAGAGTCAAAACTAATGAATCCCAAGGCTCCCAACACTCTTGCTGTAATTGCAATAGTGAGGATCTTATTTCAATAGACTGTGCCAGAGAGCTGGGCGAGCCCCTCTCACTATGACTGATTCACTGGGATCTTATCCAAGCTTCCTTTTCTCATGGATACTGGTGGTTGGAAACAATCCCTGACCATTCCTCCCCCCAACCCATGGGCACCTCTGCACATATCTAATCAGCTTTAATAGCTCAGGCTCTGGGAGATGACCATATGGACTGTCATGGCCAATGCCAGGGAGGAGGGAGGAGCTTTGGCCAGAGTCTCAGCTCAGTTGGATGTGACATTTGCATTTGCTGGACTGAGGCCTGGTGAGAGGGTTTCACTGGAGCTCCTGTCTCCCTCTCTGCTTTGCATATGATGTCCAATAGCCCCTGACAATGGACAAAACTGGACAGCGAGGTCTCCTGTCCCTCCACGCCCCTGGAGGCCCAGAAGTTCCTACTCATTGTCCACTCTGCACCCCATCCCCACTTCCACACTGCAGGGCCTTGGGCTCTGTCTCTCTTGCTTTATGTGGCTATTTCCCCTTTAATTCCAAATTGCCTATTCTTGTTCTCAGCTTTTATCCAGTGCTACTACAAGAAATAGCCACATGCCATCTATTTCTGCGATTATTATAAACATACTGTTAAGGATCGTGACTGGTATATCTGCAACAAAATGATGAAGGGGATTTTTCTGGTGTCCCAGAATTGTGATTAAGGCCCGAAGCAGAGAAGAAGAAGGGCTAAAGAAGCCTGCAGGTAAAGAGAGCTGCCCAGGAGCAGAGCCAACATACAGGTTGCAGAACTAACCTGCTACCATCAACCCTCACTCTGCTCTTTCACTCTTGTGTACATAAGGTGAGGACCGAGAGATGGCATGGGGAGAGGGCATCAGGGCTGTCAACCTTACAGGGTTGGTGGTGAGGAGACGTTCCCTCATCTCCCCATGGGAAGACACAGATGAGAGGGCACTTGCTGTCCTGGTCTAGAGATTTCTCTAAAGAAGCCCATGGAGGTGACCCACACCAATGGAGAGAGAGGGGGCTGGAGAGGGCCTGGGGAGGAAACACTGGAGGTGCCCACCCCTGCCTTCCCTCTCAGCCTTGCCCTGTTTCCACCCAAGGTGGCATGAAATGGGAAGGCAGGAGCTGTGAGCTGTCCAGAGAGTTGCCTGACAAGTTGGGAGGGGCTCTGCTCAGAGACGGTGGGGGCACAGCCCAGGGGAAGGGGGCATTACTGCTTCCTCTCTGAGTGGGTCCTCGTGAGAAAGAGACCAGAGGTGAACTGAGCCCAGTGTACACTCGGAGATCGCCACTTCAGTGGAGTCCACCAATCTCTCACGGAAGCAGACGGAGCAGGGCAGGGGTGCTTCCTCATCACCTCAGATCCTGGCCGTGGGGAGCTCTCTCCTGCCTCCCTGTCCCTCCCCCCTGCCCCACACCTAGAACCACTAGACCCAGAGGAGGGAGGAGGGGGAGAAATGAAAGGCGAGACCATGCTGCTTCCTCGGCTTCGGGGCCCCTAGGGCCACAGTCTTCCTGAGCTTTGCAGTGGTGGTAGAGGTCGGGGGAGAGCTTTGACTCAGATACGAATGTGGAGTTTTAAACTGGACCGAGTTTTCAATGACTGAAAGTGACAGGAATATTCATCTGCTTTCTGCCCAAAATATCAAGCAATGGGGAAAAGGGATTCAACAGAACACAGTAGAAAGCAGGCACCGGAAAGAATTAATTTTTGTGTTTATATCCTACTGTGTCAAGACTGCACATCATTCCAGTCGCTGCTCCCTAAATAAAGCCCCACGGAGAGAAATCATGCTCAGAGTTCTTTGCAGAACTATCCAAGAAGTGGGGCAACGCGCCTGCTCACACACTGTGGGGCTGCAGGCAAATTGGTCAGGCGTTTCATGGGAGCAGGTGGGCCAAATGTATCATCAGCTTTACCAAGTGCATACCTTTAATGCAGCACTTTTATTAGGAATTTATTGATTTAATGTTAGACGGATGTTTACAGAGTACTGATTGTGTGTCAGGTACTGTTCCAGACATGTTGACTAAAGCAGATGTGGTCCCTACCCTCATGGGCATGATGGCTTAGTGAAGGGGAGAGACAGGTTGACAGCAAGTTACAACTCAGCCTCATTCCTGCCCTAACAGGATGAAGTGTGGGTGGCTGTGGCTGAATGAGAGAGACAGATGCCTCATGTGCAGTGAAGATGGGTGGCAGGGGAGACTCAGCTCAGCAAGTCATGTCTCCATGACATTGCAACTGGGGGGCTCAGGTGGTGGAGGAAGGTTCTAGGAAGTGAGAAGAGCATGTACAAAAGCTCAGAGTCAGAGAGAGCTTGGCAAGTTCAAGGCACCCAAGGAAGTTCAGTTTGGCCTACAAGAAGAATAACAGTGGGAAGGTTATAGGTGGGGAGGTTGGAAGCAGAGGCGAGGCACCCTGAGGAAATGATTCAGGATCCATGCACAGACTCAGCAAAACATCATTTATGATTCTAATATCCAAAGCTTGGGGACAACTTTAATGTCAAACAACAGATCACAGGGACACAAATACAACGAAACGTGGTACAGCTATAAAAACAACACGGAAGACTATTTATTGACATAAAAAGATGCTCAATGTTATAGAGCCAAATAAAAAGCAGGATATAAAATCGTATGCATAGCATGGTCTTATTTTTATTTTAAAAATTATGCAAAGATTCTGAGAAAATGTAGACCAACAAGTTAATCATACCTATGCTGGGTGCTGGATTGCAGGTGAATTTTATTCTTTCCTTCTTGCTCAACTGTAGTTTCTACTACAGCTTTTCCAAAGGCAAGTAATGCTTGGGTAATAAGTGAAAGTTATAAAATATAAAATTACCAAGATGCAAGCCTAAACATCTTAGTGCCAGGGAAATCTTGGTTTCTCTGTTAAGCATAGAAAGTTATTCAAAATGAGGAGGAGGAGGTTGATGTAAACACAACTGACATGGAATGAGGATTCTAACATTTATGAGCTCATGCATGTTCTTTCAGGTGGGGTCCACCTCCCCCCGACCCCCATCATTCTACCATTTTCAGCCACAGGCTGCAGTGGCCATGCCCCAGGCAGCACCAGCTTCTTGTGGAGATCTCCAAGTCTGGCTCCACCATCTTCTTGGTTCTCTAGTTTTATTTCAGATGTTTCCTGACCCTTTAGAAATTAGCTTATCATGGTACACTGAGGGCTATTCAAGGCCTTATGAATTCCAGTAAATTCCAGCGTGTTTGCACACCTTTGTCTAGGAAACAGACATCTTCTGCTGGCCCTGTGGGTGTGGCCCACTGCGGCCACACCCATCCCGAGCACACAGATCTAATGTTACAAACATACATCATTGTCTTACAGAGGCTTGTAGTAGAGGGAGAGAAGCTGGTGATGTTTTTTATCCTTTCTGATTGTGTGGCTTAACTTGTTTCCTTTTGCCCTTGGATACCTGTAATCAGAGTCAATTCCATGCTCAATTATTAGGGTGAAAGAGTTGCTGTTTGGATTCAGTACCATGAGTTCAATCTGATCCTTGGGTATGAAGCTTCTGCAGTGATGTGGACTCTCAGCCTAGAGCAGACCAATCTTTTCTCAGTCCCTTGAAATAAGCATGTTGTGGGTGGTGCTCGTAGCTCAGTGGGTAGGGTGCCAGCCACATACACTGAGGCTGGAGGGTTTGTACCCAACCTGTACCAGCTAAGCAACAATGTCAACTGTAACAACAACAACAAAAAAAAATAGCTGGGCATGGTGGCGAGCATCTATAGTCCCAGCTACTTGAGAGGCTGAGGCAAGAGAATTGCTTAAGCCCAAGAGTTTGAGGTTACTGTGAGCTGTGATGCCATGGCACTCTACTGAGGGTGACATAGTGAGACTCTGTCTCAAAAAGAAAAAAAATAAAAATAAAGAAAGAAAGAAAAAGAAATAAACATGTTGCCCTGTTCCCACTCCTATGATCATGCTGGTCCTTTCACAGGGAATTCCTATTCTGCTCCACTTTTGGTCTATCCAAATGCTCCTGATCTACTGTGACCCAGTTCAAGTTTCACATGTATAAAGACTTCCCAGGGTGGCACCTGTGGCTCAATGGGTAGGGTGCCGGCCCCATATACCAAGGGTGGCGGGTTCAAACCCAGCCCCAGCCAAACTGCCACAAAAAAATAGTTGGACTTTGTGGCGGGACTCTGTGTAGTCCCAGATACTGGGGAGGCTGAGGCAAGAGAATTGCTTAAGCCCAGGAGTTGGAGGTTGCTGTGAGTTGTGATGCCATGGCACTCTACCAAGGGCAATAAAGTGAGGCTCTGTCTCTACAAAAAAAAAAAAAAAGACTTTCTCAATGTTGTAATTTACATGCATGTAGACTCTCCATGTTTCATGAAAAGAGCATAGATTTTTTTTTTAATTTTTTATTAAATCATAGCTGCGTACACTACTGCAATCAAGAGGCACAATGTGCTAGTTTCACATACAATCTGAAATGTTTTCATCAAACTGCTCAACATAGCCCTCATGGCATTTTCTTATTATTGTATGAAGACATTTGTATTCTGCATTTAGTAAGTTCTGCCTGTACCCCTCTAAGATGGACCATAGGCGTGGCCTCACAAATTACCCTCCCTCCACCCTAACCTCCCCCC